>JAVQJS010085215.1:0-19644 GCA_036024795.1 Galaxias rostratus | reverse complement strand
TTATGACAAGGCAGGCAACAACTACGTAGAACAGAGCCAAAATATCCATACCAGAAATATAAATAATACAAAAGTAACTGAGATTTACATCATATGTACAGATGGGGGATATGGACAGTGAGAATTGGAGTGTAAATTATTCCAAATATATAAAGTGCAGGAGTCTTGATGAATATGTGCATAGGATTTTGATGTGATGTGAGGATGCGCATTGAAGGTACATAGGAAGTGAGCATACATATGAGAGTCATGTGATCAATGTGACCCTTGGGGTTAATGTCACTGGTTGAGAAGCCTGATGGCCTGGAGGGAAAAAACTGTTTGTGAGTCTCCGGTAGCGTCTACCAGATGGCAGCTGCGAGAACAGACCATAGCCTGGGTGGCTGCTGTCCTTGACGATTTCCTGGGCTTTCCTAAGGCATCGCGTGTGGAGGATGCCTTGCACAGAGGAGAGATGTTCAGAAGTTAAAAGTAAAAAATTTAATGTGTTTTGTTTGTCAAATGCACAGTATTATACAGGATCATTCTGAGCAAAGAAATTCTTATGACATGGCATCTACCGCCCATACTGATGATGGTCTTTTTATAGTGATTGCAGATGACTGAATATTGCCGTTTATAATAACTTAATTTTATTAATAAAATAATAATTAATTAATAATAATAATAATTAATTTAATTAAAATTCAAGTCAGCACTGGCATCAGCAAACGACTGCACAGCAATACGGCTGTTACTGTGTCCAAGACACTGATGTTCAGCCAAATCACTTCTGGTGAAGGTTATCTATCTATCACCCCTATTTGGTCGTGGGTAGTGGTGGGTCTTGTAAACCCGAACTCTGACGTCACTAGGCCCCAGGACAAAGGAGTTTGAAAAGGAGTGGTTTTTTAGACGTATATTTTTTAGGCTAGCGAGCCTGCTTAATCGCATGAGCACTAAACATTTTCCATCTAATAATTTTCTGTAAAGTAACAAAAACAAAAAAAATAGGTAATTGTTAAGGAAATTGTGCGTTTACCCCTAATGTAGCGCTTTAGCAATTATTCTGTGATGTTAGTTTTTATTAGGTGGGCGTCATCACAACGATGTCAGGTAATTTTCATAATAGTTTAAAGCATATTTCACGCCCACTAACTTACATAACAGTAAAATACAATGTTTTTGTCACTTGTTAAAAGTTATCCAGTGATTTTACGACTGCAGAACGTTGCACATGCCATTTCAGTGGAATGGTTTTAAGCGGACTGACTTAGTCAACTCTTGACTGTTGACCGCTCCAATGTGGCAACCCTGTAGGCGCAAATCAAATCCCAGTTTCCTGGAAATGTGTCATATTGCTATAGTAAAAACACAGGGGCAGTTCCAGGGCGTCTACATGTACCTATACACCATACGGACTCACGAGATGTCCCGAGCGACAACCATGCATTTTGCATTTGAATGGGCATTCTGTGTGAATATTACAATCCAAATGCAAAAGCTGTTGGATATTGCATTTCTAAAGTCATACCCTACCATACTGCGGACAATATTCAAATATTTATTCAAACGTGAAAATGCAATATCAAAAATATTCTATTATATTTCAATTTGTACAATCGTTGTTTCTGTCATTATTAAAATTAAAATGCAGTTGTCAAACAATATGAAAATAAATGGGAAATCGCATTTGCCATTACATTTTCTATTACGTCATATTCAGTAAAGGCTGCACGCAGTGCGGTGGACAATATTCAAACGCAATACGCGAATCAATGCAAGGACTGCAGCATTTGCATCTTCAAGTTACCAAGCGCTCTTTGGGGGAGAACATGAACATTAAAATTAAATCGGTCAGTTTGAACTTCACTTCCCTTTCTGTCACTTGGTGTAGTGCAAGCTTTAGCCGAGTCATTCCATGAAATGGGTGTCTTTTAGGGTCAGATTTGATGGCAGCCTAATGGCAGGTCTACTCCATTTCTGGTAGCGACGTGGACGTGACTCCCACACCAACCAAGCACATTCCATTGCTGCAAAGAAGAATACTTAGTGTGGCTAACTATTGAAAGACAAATGAGCAACCTCATGTTTATAATGTAGGGCAGCACGGTGGGCAGTGGTTAGTGCTGTTGCTTCACAGTAAGAAGGTCCTGGGTTCGATTCCCACTTAAGGGCCTTTCTGTGTGGAGTTTGCATGTTCTCCCCGTGTTAGCGTGGGTTTCCTCCGGGTTCTCTGGTTTCCAGAAACATGCAGGTTAATTGGTGATTCTAAATTGTCCATAGGTGTGTGTGTGTGAGTGGTTGTATGTCTATGTGTTAGCCCTGCAATGCATTGGCGATCTGTCCATGATGTACCCTGCCTCTTGCCCTAAGTCAGCTGGGATAGGCTCCAGCCCCCCGTGACCCTACATAGGATAAGCCGGTCTGATAATGGATGGATGGATGTTTATAAAGTTGCCCAAAACAAGTGCAATACTACCTATGTGCACATATTTATAATACAACATTATTAAAACTAAGTGTGGACGTTTATAAAAACATGAAAACATTATCCAGAGGAACTTTGCAGCGTTTATAATGCATATTCAAATTAAATAGCTTTGTCCAGTCTAAAGTGTTGCAGTTCTGCCTTCATATTATCTTCCATATTGTGCTATATATTTATTTCTTCAATATGATTCTGATAATTTATGTGGTGTAAACATGTACGTTGAATTGATTAGCCCACAGCAAGCATTCAGCTTTATGCATATCGGCTTCTCTTCGTTTCAGCATGTCCTTGTGAATAATTAGAGTCAAGGAAGTGAATTTCTAACTAAAGACCCGCCTTGATGAGAGGACTGATTTCTGAGGACATATATCAAATAAATGTTAATATAATACAATTATATTATGATAACAAAGTCAACGGAATGTTTTCAACCATACAGACATTTCTATCGCAACGTGTTTTACTTGATTAATATATTTTAATTTAATGTATAGCATTGTCAATAATGTGAGGTTTCACCGTTTATAGTTGACTTTATAGTTGTAATAAATTGTCACACGCTTTAGTGATTTTTCTCTAGGAATCTAAACATACTTCAGAAAAATCTATTATCTGGAAAACTAGTACAGCCTTTTACTATTGGAGTTTAGAGTTATACAGGTTTCTTGATTTGTGGTGAGAAAAAAGTAGTTTGCTTTTCTCAACTTTGGTGCATGAACCAGACCCATCTTCTAATTAAGGAATTGGGGCTTAATTGAATTCAGGTGTGGGACTTCGCTTGTTTTTTTTATAGGTTGGCAAGGCTAACAAAGAAGAAACACGATACAGAACTCTTTGTAGCGTGATCTGTGAAGTCGTTGAGATGGGAGTTCTGGAGATTTTGGTCAAACCATGGATTGTCTTTCTGGTTAGTGTATGCTTGTCCATAACTGACTGTTTAACTCCAGTCTTTGCTCTCCCAGCTGAACATGGCACACATAATACAGTTGGAGGACACTGGGAACATCAGAGCTCCAAATACAGGCCTGAGCCAACGACTGCAATTGCAAAACCGCATCGGGTGAACACCGTCAGTGTGGAATGCCATTCAGACTCCATGGAGATCACAATAAAAGCAAATCTGTTCAATGTTGGTACTTTTGTGGAAGCAGAGGAGTTGCGCCTGGGTGTTGGGGATGGAGACCCGTGTAGACCAACGCAATCCTCCGATGATGAGTATCAAGTTTTGGTTGCAATAACGGACTGTGGTACCAAGCACTGGGTATAGGCTTATTCTAGACAGATAAAATTGACAATGGCTCTAGGCTTATACGTTGCAGTAATTTTTTTATCTGCATTTATAGATGACTGAAGACGCCCTGACATACACAAATCATCTTGTTTACACTCCTTTGACGTCTCCAGATGGATTGATTAGAATGAGTGAAGCTGTAATTCCAATTGAGTGTCATTATGGAAGGTAAGGAATAACGTTGTAAGTAAATTGATGCATCAAATAGTTTGCCTATAATATTACATTTGTTTCTGGTTTAGAAAATACAGGTTAGCTAGTGGCTTGCTCACTCCAAAATGGATTCATTTCACATCATCCCAGGCTGCAGTAGATGCTCTGGAGTTTGACTTGAAAATCATGACGGGTGAGTGCTGAACAAAAACTAAGTTTCTTTTAAATGGGTGGTATTAACACGTGATATCTTGTGTAGATGACTGGCTGCATCAGAGGGGCTCGGGTGTTTATTTCCTTGGGGATCCAATCCGTATTGAGGCCTCTCTCCAGATTAACAAACATGCAAGGCTCAAAATATCTGTGAGCCGCTGTGTTGCAACATTGGACCCAGCAAGCAACTCTGTCCCCAAATATGTCTTCATTGAGAATGGGTAGGTGTGGTTGATGGACACTGTTTAGGAATGGCACAGTAGTGTACTGTTAGAAATCAGCATTCCACAATAGACAGCATAAGACTGCTTTTATTGGAATGTCCTTTTACTCTTGACATGATAGAGGTGGTTGCTACAAAAGGTTTGGTGACCAACTTATAAAAAACAATTACTGGACTAAAATTGTATTACTTTAAATAATTTGTCACTTTGTATTTCTTTAAGGTGCTTGCTAGATTCCCAGCTTCCAGGGTCACACTCTCAGTTCATGCGAAGGATTCATGATGACAAACTCTATTTTCAAATCGATGCCTTTAAATTCCATAATGAGGACCGTACACAGGTAAAGATGACGGTAAAGAGTGGCTGTTTTTAATGTGGAATTACCTTTTTATTGTTTAATGTCTTTTTTTAAAGATCTTCATCACGTGCCAACTTGCAGCAGTCCCTGTCACAGAGAAGACTGAGTATCACAATGAAGCCTGCACCTTTATAAGTGACAGGTGGGAAACTAAGGCCTATTGTAATAAACTAATTGACATCTTTTCAGTCATTCTTCCAGCCTGTTTTTGCTAATTGTTTCCATTTCAGATGGCAGTCAACTGATGGGAGTGATTCAAAGTGTGGCCATTGTCCAAGCCAAAATGTTGGACTGCCACATCTCACTACACCTATTCCAAAGGTTTTTGGAAAGTTTGCCCCTCGAAGCCATGGCAAGTCATTTGCTCCTGACAGCTTCAAGATACGTGGCATGAAGGCCAGGAAAGGTAAAACTTGACTTCAAAGGATTCCTGTCTTCAATGCTAAGAATTTAAGTAATTGTCTTTAGTTCACTTTACCCGCATAGTTTTTGAATTCACCCAGCAGCCTTCTATTCTGGAAGTGGATGATCTAAATTACTTTTATGAATTTAACATTTTAAATGTCAAAATGCCTAATTTGTTTCAAATCTGAAGTTTAGGCAGTGTATTGTCACTCCATGCCTGCTATAGATGTTTGATCATTTTAATGTTCTGTGCAGGTTTGGAACATGAGGCTGGTGTGGGTCCCCTGCTTGTTTTGCCAGCTAAACCAAGAAGTGTGCCATTACCTCATTGGGAACGTTCCCCATCTCAACTCAAAGTTGGTAGACCAATTGCAAGTGGCAGCCAATGGCGGACGAGGATTGACTTTAAATATGGTACACATCCAGAGTCATGTTCTTAAATGAGTTATATTGTAAATGGAAGCCTCTTTTAAAATATGAATGGAAGCATATGTGGTTTTTCAGGGCCCTTTCATAAACGAGAGCAAGTTGGGGACCTATTACAATCTTCAAGAGTAGACGACATCATTGGACAGAAGAATCTAGGTACTTAAATTTTAAATAAACTCTTCCAGATGGGATGTATGATTTCTACAGCACTGAAATGTTCTTTTTAGAGCTTGAGAAAGCGGTGATTCCAAGTTCCCCGCTAAAGACAGGGACTCTTTTGGGCTCCTCACCACTGTCTACATCTGAACCTAGAAACCTGACAACAGAGATGGCAAGCCCAACTAGTGGTGCAGTTCAACAAGATCAAGGTAAAGATTTTTGAGAGTTTAGTCTATAGAGTATGGTCATGTATTAATCATTATTCCCCTGACTATTAATATGTACTACAGAAAAGGATGAAGAGGGTGTGTTCTCTGAAGAAGCAGAAGTCTCTCAAGCTCACAACATCACTTCTCCATTCAGTGTTAATGATACAACTGATAAAATGCTATTACAGAAAGATAATGGCCTTGCTGCAACGTATCAAGGTCATGTCCACATCATCCCCTCCGTTCCCAAAAACCTTAATGTGACCGCAACATCATCAACCATCACACAATTAGAGTCTGAGGATTCAGAACAAGACGGTTCGGGACAAGATGATTCTATTTGGGAATGAGATTTGGAATAAAAGGAAAACTATATTCTTGTGGTTTCTTCTTTTTTTTAATATAAAATAAATATTTTAATGCTGGAATTGGTCTTGTTTCTCTTATGCAAAACGGCTGAAATTAAAACCCACTTAATGACGCTTTGCACACTTGTCATGACTAGAGGAATATGCTGCTATAAAACCTGTTGGACAAATGATAGTGTCCGTTTA
The DNA here is from genome assembly GCA_036024795.1 of Galaxias rostratus. Classification (NCBI taxonomy): domain Eukaryota; kingdom Metazoa; phylum Chordata; class Actinopteri; order Galaxiiformes; family Galaxiidae; genus Galaxias; species Galaxias rostratus. Next base: position 13,176 of record JAVQJS010085215.1, on the reverse strand, counting down.
TTAAGGTAAAATATTTCTGGGTTAAACTATTGGAAAAGCGACATGTCAAAATGATCCTTAGATGTCTTTATGAGCTAGTTGAGTTCTTTAAATGTTGTGACCGAGGTTAAACACAACGTTTTCTAACTACAAGAATGCTCAACGGTGACACTTACAGAGGAAGCTCGAGTTTATGAGCGAAAAGGTTTTAACCTTAGTTTATAAGTCATTCAATTATTCTCATTTTCAATATCTCATTCTGGTGTAACAGCCTCACTGTTGACCACAAGGAAATCTCTCAGATTATCTAACAGGAACAGCTCAAACACTTGTCTGAGCTGTACATCAGGTCAATGCACACCATCACAATCATATGAACATATTCATCAGCCCTCCTGCACTTTATATATTTAAACATTTTAATACTCACAATTTTCACTGTCCATATGCCCCATCTGTATGTATTATGCATATCTTAGTTTTCTTTTAAATAATTTAAATTTTGTGAGGATATTTCTGGCTCTGTTCTACGTAGTTGCGTCCTGTCATGTCATAAGAATTTGTTTGCTCAGAATGATTGTGTTATACTGTGCACTTGACAAATAAAACACTTTGAACTTCGAACTTTTGTTTAGGAAAGCCACTCTGCTCACACAGGACACCTCTCACCCTGTCCATCAGTTCTTGCAATTGTTATCACAAGGCCAGTGTTATAGAGTTCCCCATGTCAGGAAAAGAGCATACTAAAGGTCCATCATTCTCTCAGCTGTGAATATTCTGAATAAGATTAAATGATTACTTGGCCTTTTATGACATAAGCTTTTTTGAGTTTATCTTAGACTGATCTAATATGAAATGTGTTTTTTCTGACTCATGTCTGACACATTTTTGTTAATTTGTTTTTCTCTCCTGAGGGCCATGCTAAACATAAATTTCTGCGGCTTGTAACAGACAATAGTTGTATTATAGTCGTTTACATTTTTTTTGTTCATTATGCAGATCCGGTATTTAGTGTGGAGGTATTTCCACAAATGAAAAAGCAAACTTGATGAGCATGTCCAACAGCGTGTTGTCAATTATGATTATCTGATGTCAGTGTTTGCCTGATATCTTTTTACAGAAAAACTGTCAACATCGAAGGCACAACATCGAAGGCATCTTTCCCCTCTCTAAAAACTGAGTACCTTCATTGCCCTTGGACAACCCTCTCCAGTCTCCTCTGTCAGTTGCTACACGTTGGAAGCAACTCGCATACGTGTATGCCTGCGTTGCTTACGTTTTGTGTTTCACATAGAATTCCACGGACTAGATGTAATAATCTGTCAAACTGTGACTGGTGACGGCGTGTCTAGATTGAAATTCTATGGTAGAGCCATTTTGCTCTCCAAGAGGTTACACAACGCTATCATTGTAACAGGTTTACATAAATCGGACACGGTGATCGAACAGACATTTCTATTGTAGGTCTACTCGTAGCGAAGAAAGCAAACTTGATTCCCTGTTCTGACAAGTGGAACAGATCAGGAGACGTGTTTTTTTTTATTTAAAGTGAATTAGAACACTACCTAAAAAATCCAATAAGTTCGATATGCTTTTAAGTAAAATAAGCATAACTCCTGCGTTGTGTAACACAGCACTTCGTCTTTCTCCAGCGTTTCATGGGTAAGCGACCATTATAAATATGAGCATGTCGAGACTCGAGGTTTATGTTTTTTTGTCTTTTAATCAACTACGTAAATGTTTGCTCTTACACTATAGGTCTCAGAAACAGATCGCAATTGCTGCCGCTCAGAATGCCCGGCTCTATGCTACACAGGCAGCAGAGGTAGGCCACGAAGGCTACTAACTGGTCTAGTTGTGTTTTTTTTGTTATTTGCCACCTTTCTTGTTTACCTTATCGTAGCGTTTTATTAGGTTTTTGTAGTGATTGCTTAGGCTAGAGTAACAAATGGATACAATTGTCAACTTGTAAACATTAATTTTCGAAAATTACAATTTACGTAACCTGAAACTGATGTAAACATTGAGGGAATAGGCTGATTACCTTGTAAAAAAAAATACAGTAGGAGATAACAGACTGAACCTTTAAAGTAGGTGAAAGTTCGTTGTCAAACCACAGTAGGGCAAAGGTGTTTGAGGTGTGTGATATTTCCATTTTAGAGGTCAAATAGTAACATTTGGTTTGTATCCTAAAAACGTGATTTTTAATTGATGGTTAAGATTTGCAGACAAAAATATTCTGTTATTTTAATTTGGTTTTGGATCTTAACTGAAAGTTGTGATTTGTTGTCATATAAGTCGAACGTTGTGAATTCACAAGGCGAATATTAATTGTAACATGTAAGTGAATGAAATATATTTGCATTCATGTGGATTGTATTTAGTCTCGAAGGCTGAGGAGTTATTTTTTTATTAACAACTTGGTGAATAGTGGTCTTTCTTTTCAGCCCAGTGATGGATTAGGGGACAGTAATTTTTCTTATCCTATTGTTAATAAATATTTACAAAAATTTCTCTCTGACTTATTAAAACTTGATGCTTGTATAACATAATTCCACAGGCGGTGTTGGATAAACCTACCTCTGGAAGTGCCACAGCAACCAAGGCAGTTTCTGAAAAGCAGAGTGCAGCTGCGGTAAGATCCATAACAACTCCTTCTTCAGAATGCTTAATTTTAATATATTATTTACCTTTTGCCCTTTGTTTGATACTTTGAACCAAAAGCATACATTTTATGTTTTTCTGTACTCGTTTTATGAGGAGATTAGCTCATATGAGATCTGTAATTACTTGTATCTTCTATAGGAGTCTCAGTCTTTTGCTGTCAGTATGTTCAAAGGCCAGATCGCCACGTCCCAGGTGTTTCCCTTCCCCTCAGGTGAGTCCGCAGCTAAGTTTTATTATTGTTGTATATCATTTAAGCCTTTACAGTTTAGCATTTGTGCAAGCCGAGTAATTAATACATTTAGTTTTAAATATGATTAAAAAATTTAGAAAAATAAGATCCGTTTACTTTCAGTCATGAATGAAGAACAGACTCAATTTCTTCAAGAGTTAGTTGGACCAGTCTCCAAATTCTTTGATGCAAGTATACATTTCATACCGCACATTATATTTCAAATTAAAAGGTTTTTTTTTCCGTGTTACAATCTATGACAACATTGCGCTAACTTCCATGTCGCACTTGCATAATAATATCCCATCATTAAATTGCATGTTCAAATGGCTGGTGTGTTTCGGTGTAGGAGGTGAATGATCCGGCTAAGAATGATGCTCTGGAGAAAGTAGAGGACCATACCATGGAAGGGCTGAAAGAAATGGGCGCCTTCGGTTTGCAAGTTCCTGCTGATCTCGGTGGACTTGGACTGTGCAACACACAGGTCAGGTTCAGGTCTATCTTTCTACCTTACCATAGCCTTGTATTCACGGTATGATACGTCACTTATTAAAAAATCTAGGAATTTGTGGTTGTGATATGGGAGAAGATGTGAAATTGAGAGGAGGTGGAATTCCAGATTACACTGGGTGTAAGATATCGAGACCCGCCGTAAAAGTGTTTTTTCTTTTGCCTCTCAACAGTATGCCAGGCTGGTGGAGATTGTTGGTATGCATGACTTGGGGGTTGGCATCACTCTTGGGGCCCACCAGTCAATTGGCTTCAAGGGCATCTTGCTGTTTGGTAACCCTGCCCAGAAGGAGAAGTACCTTCCAAAACTGGCCACTGGTACGGGGGCATATGTTGTCTAAATAAATCATACATTTAAATACATTTGATTAACAAAAAATAATACTGTCAAATTTGACTAGATATAGACATTACGCCAAAATACAAAAAAAAAACTGCTCATATTATAATGCATAATTTAATGTTTAATCCATCTGTTTATCCATAGGTGAAACCATTGCGGCCTTCTGTTTGACTGAACCCTCCAGTGGCTCTGATGCTGCCTCTATCAAAACTGTGGCCACACTGTCAGAGTGTGGAACGTACTTCACCCTCAGCGGAGGCAAGATATGGATCAGGTACTGCATGACGTGTCTAGAGTTGCTAAACCTATAGGACCTCTCTATTATTTTTTACTTTACTTATGTTTTATGTTTCTTAGTAATGGAGGATTAGCCGAGATCTTCACAGTGTTTGCCAAAACCCCAATGCTGGATGAGAGGACGGGGCAAATGAAGGACAAAATCACTGCCTTCATCGTGGAGAGGAGCTTTGGTGGCGTAACTCAGTGCGTGAAAAAGTGAAATCCAAAAGATTTTAAAACTGGGTTTCTGGCTCCAGTTTTTGTTTTGTGGCTTTTTTTTTTTACTTCTGTGGCTTTTTTTCCCACCAGCGGCCCTCCTGAGAAGAAGATGGGCATCAAGGCGTCTAACACAGCCGAGGTCTATTTTGAGAATGTCAAAGTCCCATTGGACTGTGTTCTGGGAGAGGTGGGAGGTGGGTTCAAGGTAGCCATGAACATCCTCAACAATGGACGCTTTGGCATGGCCGCGGCCCTCTCTGGAACCATGAAGGGTGTCATCTCCAAAGCTGTGCGTACCTCGCTATGTAATTTTATGTATTCAATGTAAGGCACTGAGCAACTCTAGTTTAGGATACCTCATGTGTTCTATGTGTGGTGATACCTAATGTCTCTGCCCCAACAGGTAGACCATGCTGTTAATAGGACCCAGTTTGGCAGCAAGATCTTTACATATGGTGCTATCCAGGAGAAGATTGCCCACATGGCCATGATGCACTATGTTACAGAGGTATAGGCTATGTTTCTAGTCACTGGCAGAACCTTAAACACAATGTTCATACTTCAAATTTGCTCATATTACATAATGTCATCTTGGGTCTCATCTTAAATTTGCCTGTTTTTTTAGTCAATGGCTTACATGATTAGTGGCAACATGGACAGTGGCTCAAAAGAGTTTCAGATTGAAGCTGCCATCAGTAAGATATTTGCCTCTGTGAGTATGCCGTGAGCTTGGTTTTTCAATCAGAGCCAAAACACCTTATCATTTTTATGAAATCCTGTTCTGTTATTATCATAATGCTCCTAGTTATGCTTTGGACAGATGTTTAGCTCAAAACCTTCTCTACAATCCTTTGTCTCTCTTACGTTCCCGTTTCCAGGAGGCAGCTTGGACTGTGACTGATGAGTGCATTCAAGTCATGGGAGGAATGGGTTTCATGAAGGTCAGTTGGAGAAACTCATATATTATGCACAAAGTTAACATTTACATTACATTACATTAACATAATTACTTTCCCCTGCCCCATCAAATGAGTACCAGCGGGGTACAAACTGTCTCTTCTTGATACCATCTATCTCATCTTCCTGGTCCTTCTCTTTCTCTCCTGCACTTAAATGGCAAACAGCGCAAGTCTGCTAGCTTCTGAGCGCTTCGACCGAATGCAAAGTCCTTAGTATCCTCGTTGACATCCGTATCTTTATCAAATACAATCGGGGAAATGTCTGCATTATTTTATTCTTTACCAGTATTATCGTAGAAACAAGTGCAGTTGACACATTACTCTCTCTTAAACATTAATGAAACACATCTACCCTGATTATTTGTGCTGACATTGATAATGGTTTCTCTAACCACAGGACTCCGGTGTTGAGAGGGTTATGAGGGACCTTCGAATTTTCAGAATCTTTGAGGGAACCAACGACATCCTTAGACTGTTTGTGTCTCTTAACGGTTTCCAGGTATAAAATCATTTGCTTGTTTCCTGGCCATCTGTGTGATTATTCCTCTTGAGGCATCAGCTTTATTCATGGTATTCTTCATAATACAATATTATTCATTTCCCTTTGACCATCAGAATGCAGGCATGAACCTGAAGTCACTCCAGAAAGCTCTGAAGAACCCACTTGGTAATGCTGGGCTTCTGGCTAGCGAGGCCAGTAAGAGGGCCAAGAGGCGAGTGCCAATGTTTACTCTACGTTTACATTGTATACTCTACTGCCTCCCATGCTTTCCTGTCATTAGTGTTCCTGGTGTTATACAATGTAGCCCTGTTGCAGCTTTACGTGGTGTCTAACCGTGTTGCGTCCATAGTAGCGTATGTAACACCTGAAGTAAGTATGGTGAGACACGCTTGCAAATAAAATCTGGCATCTGGTTTCTGTATAGCAACTAAAATCTGTATCAAAGCATCATCAGATCTGTAGTAAGATAGTGTCCATGTCAAATGTAGTGGTACAGTCAACAGATGTACAGCAACTTTGAAAGAATAGAAATGTTCTGAAGGCTCACAAATTTGATAATTGAAAATATATACTTTGGTATATGTTTTTAAAAGCTTACTTGAGTAGCTATCTAGCTACAGTTGGCTTTGGTGTTCGCTGGGTATCTTGCAAGAGAAGAAAAAAATCTGGGATTAGTTGAGAACATCTTACTGGAAAACTATTTAGACACTACATTCAACTTTACAGCTGTAATTAAGTGGCATAAAAAATTGCATTGTGTAAATCCACCCTTAGTAGGAGTTACATTCTTTCCCTTCATAAACTGTTTCTTTTTACAGGAGAGCAGGATTAGGCACTGGACTCACCCTGGAGGGGTCAGTGCACCCACAACTTTCACAAAGTGGAGATCTGGTAATAATGTCCAGTCTGTACAACAACATTTAATATTATTGTATTGTATCTTGTACGGACTGTCCTTACGTCTTAGCTTGTCTCTCCAGACGGTGCAGGCCATTGAACAGTTTGGGGCCACAGTTGAAGACCTGCTGCTCAAACATGGCAAGAAAATCATTGGTAAACACTGGACCTATACAATTCTAGGGATTCATGATATAACTTGACTGAATAGGCTATAATTGACTTAATGCCCTGTGCGTTTGTTTCCTTGAATACAGATGAGCAGTTTGTGCTGAAGAGAGTGGCAGACAGTGCCATTGACTTGTATGCCATGGTTGTTGTTCTTTCAAGGTAACTTATAATGCACATATATTGAAACCAAGGCTGTACACTGTGGAATATGTTTCTTGCTTTTATACTAATTTTAATGGACCAATTGATGAAGTAAAAAGCAAATGTTTTTACTTTTTCATTTGTAAATACCTAATATGTCTTTCATTCAGTTGCATGCAATCGTACATAGTAGTGTTCTTCGGAAAATGGTCGAAAGACAGCAACTTCTTGAAAGTGAATGCAAGTAGGCTCTAGTATTAAGCCTGTGTATTCACTTGTCACAGTTGACCATCAACCCTTTCTATGTGTCTCTTCTTACCAGGGCCTCCCGTTCTCTGAGCCAGGGCAACACCACTGCACAGCACGAGAAGGTGCTGTGTGAGACCTGGTGCTTTGAGGTGAGTCCCTCCAACTATCCCCTTGTCTGTTATAGGACAGGAAAATAACAAGTGTTGCATATACGATTGTGTGTGCTCTGCTTTGCAGGCCCACGACAGGATCATGCGGAACGTTAAGGGCCTCAAGTCCAGCCACAACACACAGATGTACAAGAATTTGAGGGCCATCTCGACAGCCTTGGTGGAGAATGGTGGTGTGGTGGCCCCACACCCACTGGGTTTTTAATCATGTTCCTTATTAATTAACGTAATGACCACTAACAGAAAGAAAGAAAGAGTGGGAGTGCACTCCTGTTATTTGCTTCTTTTTTTTTTTTAACCTTTGCAGGCTTCCTTTTCTCTCTGCAAACTCTTATCCATCCTTTAGTATGCCAATGCATCAACAACATGAAAGATCAAGAGAGAGAACTGTCTTCTGACTTGCGTACAGTGGTGTTGCTGTTCAATCCAATATGTATATTTACTGTAGTATGTATAATAATGTGATATGGAGGTTAGGTTTAGGTTTGGGATACAGAATAGAACCAGGCATTATTTGTAAGTTTATGATTGAATGTGCATGTTGGGTATGTTTAAGTTGTTCAAAATGAAGAAATATATTGTTGCTTTTGGAAATATAGACATGTTTTGGTGGGAAAGTGACAGTTAAAAAATTTGTCAATGACCTGTTCGGACTTAAAACAACCATTTTGCTTTGAATTAGAACAAATTACTCTACCTCACAATGCTATATTGTTCAGAAGAGCAGTGTGGGTGGGCTGCATCATAGATAATGTATCTCATAAACTTTGTTGTCCATACCTGTTTCAGGTGGATCAACATTGTTTCCATTATCATATTCACAATACTTCATCATCTGTTATGTTTGTTCCAGGAAGACATATTTGTTAAGTTATGCCTTGTCACCCTGACATCATTAAGAAAGTTATGAATTAGGTTAAGTTATGTGCAGAGTAGGTGGTGTTGTGTTGATACAGAATGTGTTGTGCAAAACACACATGCACTTTTTATTTACAATCTAGTAATAATAATAATAATAATTTTATTTATGTAGCACTTTTCTGAAACCCAAAGATTCAGGAAGCATTCTCTACCCTTACACACATACACACCAGTGCCTGAGAATCTTATCGCCTTACGCAGTTTCTGCAACCCAATTTTTCTAAATATCACATCTTCTATGCCTGTGTTGGAGTTATTCCAAAGGAATAGCTTTTGGTCACTTTGACTTGTCCAGTAAAAAAAATGAATCAAGTGATTGTAGAAATAAATATTGAAGAGATATGAGTTGGTTACATATTTGCTAACTTAGTTTTGTTTTCACGTTGTGCATTTTTTATGTTGGTAGACTAGGAATGCCCTACACATTGCCAGATAAGTATATGAAAATCAGTTAAATCCAAAATAAAATATAAAAAATAAGCTATTTATATTTGCTATTGGTGTTATTTATTAAGGTGTTTGCTACTCCCTGATAGATTTCCAGGACAATTGTGTCGCTCATGTATAGGCTTAGGACTGACATGGTCCAAAATCTATTTTGTGTACACACACAGTTATGATGCCCACAGGCTTTGGGAGATACAGGGCATTTAAAACGGTCCTGTGTGCACCAAGCTATAGAGTGGTTTCCCTTAGGGGGGTAACATCCAGGGATCCATTAGGTGTGGCATCAGGAAGATCTCTAGGGGGACCCTTTCTTCTGAAGAATCCAGTCTGTAACAGAAAACAAACACTTAAAATGTTTCTCTTCTTTGTTTCTGCTAAATAGCTAAATTGACTATTTTCTTGACAGAATTCACAACACTTTGCTGGGTTAATATTGAAAACGTACCTTGTAGAGAGTCCAACAAAGGGCCAGTAACACACACAGTGTACATAACACACTGATGGAAGCAATGAGACCGGTGTGAGATTGAGGCGGCGTTTCCACTATTGACACAATCTAGGGAAGACAATAAGGATTATAACAGTGGAATGATTGGTAAAGAAAACGGCACATTATTTGGATCTGGATACAACAAAACGTTAAACATACAGCTACCCAAAATGTAGGTTGTACTGTAGGCCCAAAACTCCTCACTCTTAACTGACGCCCACATGTAGGCGCTGTGATCTTAAGCGAGCTTAAGCCAAACAAAACTACTATTTTTGTCTTTTGTTAAAAAGTAAGATATTACTTCTTGTTCTTGTCTATGTTCCTTTAGATTGAATTTACAGACTGAAAATAGAGTTGCGCTACAAATCAGAAAGAAAACATTTATAGGGATCTAAATGCTTACCATGAGCCTTTGGAAGCCGTGGGCTGGGTACTGGGTGTATGTCAACTGGTCGAAGGAAAGCATGCCATAACTCACCAGTTCATCTTGCACCCCTGGCTTCTGAACAAAAATAACAAAAACTGTAATTGCAAAAGCTTTAAAAAGTATTTCCTATCATATCTTTACTTTTACCTCAATGTATAGTATGTCACTGTAAATGTAACATTGATTATTACACTATCTGATGGGCATAAAACCATGACATACTCACTACATTTGTGGTTTTGCTGATGTTTCCTTTAAACTGAAACACCTTGGGCTTATTATTGATAAGGAGTCCAATGGAGCAGTAGAACAGACAACACTTGGTCCCTTTGCACTGCTGTGAAGAGATTGGGTAAGTAAAAGAAGGGTGTATTAAATGTTTGACTAGACTAAAACACAAATAATGTAACAGGTCTACCAAATAATGTTAGCAGTTTTTTATATTTGCTTTACTCTGATCCTTGCCAAAATACGTTTTTTTTGCATATATCTACATACACCAACATACAACCAAGTCCTACTCTTACATGCCTAAACAGACAGACAGCTACATACATATATGTATTTAAGCGTCTTTGCGCATTTGGAAAAGCGCTATATAAATGTCATGAATTATTATTATTATTATTATATATACTTTAAAATCTTTAAATTCTCACCTCATTAAGTAAAGGTATTTTCTGTTTGAAAAATTCCTCTCCTTTCAGACATGAACTGGGAGTTTCATTCTGCAGCAATCACAAACAATACACGCGATCACATACAATAATGAAAAATCTTGAATTAAGAGACAACTAAATAACTTCAGATAGGTTATTTTTTACAGCTGACTAATGAAGTGTAACCTGCACTGTTGTCCATTTAATGCATCACTCACATGTTCATATACAGATACGTTCCATATAATGCCCGAGTTCAATTCCACTGGAACCACAAATGTAACATTGACAGGCACTGTCACGTCTCCCATATTCTCCACCTAAAAGATATTTGAATTTGAAGAAATGTATAATAAATATGTGACAATGAGTTTAGCAAATGATGAGAAGGACATTTAAATACCATGTAAATGTGCTCCATCATCCTGTTTTCTGGAAAATGTATATGCTGAATGGAGTCTCCTCTAAAACAAAATGGGAATTTTAAAAAACAATGTTAGCAACAGAAAGAAATATTATGGTTAGATTTAATTTTCTAAACATACATAATTATTTGTGTAACTAGTTTGATGTGCACATCTCTCAACCACATCATGTCTTTTTGATGGACATACAAAATATACAAAGGTGGGCTCCCACTCTTCATCGTTACAACTTTCCATTATTCTCTGCACCAACATCTAAGTTCTGCCCACAAAAGGATTACTCATGGTTGAAATAATAACATCTGGCAGTCTCCAAACAGTCCTGTACTCACCCTCTCAAAATTACATGTATCGGTATCTTCACTGGGACAGAGGAGCTGGCATGGTTATCTGCGAGAGTGTAAAAGTCTTCGTTTTGCCTTTAAGACAAAGTAATGCATTTTGTAATTTGTTGAAGCTGTGATGCAAAATCCAAACACTTTGTGAATTGGCCTACTGCTCAAGCTCCGAGCAATAGAACCGGAAGCCACTGTCTGCCAGATGATGACTTACGCTTTGACAGAAGCATTCACATTCAACCTTCCCTCCAAAGTAAATGGATCAGACACTATGAACGACAGCTGTATAGTCATCTGTTGGGAGAAGTAGAGAAGGGAGGTCAGTAGATCACTTGTTTGATTCTGGTCATTCTTTTGTTGAGCAACTTTGGTCAGTTTTGTATCCGTTACTGTGATTCACATATGGCACCAATTCCCAAACGAGACTCACCCTTGTTTCTTGTTGAATCACCGTTGAACTAAGTGAACACATGGTGTACGTGAGATTTTCTGATTCCGTGCCGTTGGATGAGCACCAAACAGCAGCTTGGCCTGGTGCCTAATAATGGACACATTGTTGTAATACATCTATTACTAAATGAAACAATGGGACAGGAACAAGGTGTGTCTGAACGAGATGCCTCTGACCTGCTTTGCCCGAAGGAAGGTGATGGAGGAGGGATGGATCACTGTCAGTGTAGTTTCTGAGGAGTCCTCTCCCTCATTGGCCACCTCCACTGACAGATCCACCGAGAAACCTAGACTTCGCAAAACTTCTGGGCTGGAGCAAAGAAAAATGTAGAGAGACGGACGGAGTCAAATGTACCATGCACTATAATATAGACATCGAAAATGAAGGACCAATGAAGTAAGTAATGAAAATGGCTTACCTGATGAAATTGAGGGAAACATGTAAATCAGACACACATACATGATCCTCGCCACAAACCTTGTCAAGTAATACCTGGAAAGCAGTGCATATCACCGTTAATTAAAACTAAACAAAGGTTTTAGAAGACCAATGGAAACAACCATTAAGGCTTTAGCACAAAACACACAATCTTGCACACAAACCTACGCAACCGTCTACAGTATAGAATTACACAAACACTTATTTAACATCGCACCATGTGTGTGAAGGTGGTCGGACTTTGTGGACTAAGGACGGATTTCAGGCCACTAGTCCCCTGAACCTCTAGGCCCTCAGTGGACAGCTGGCCAACTAGTGACACAGGTCGGTAGTCCGATATACACCCCTTTAGAATAAAAAGAAAATACTTCAAAAAGAACGTTGACAACGCCAAAGAACTGGAAGCAAGAGTGAATTCCTGTGAATCATTGATGAAAAACAATATGAATTGAGAAGCAAGGCCAATGCTTGACTGGTGCCATCTACCGTTGCCCCCATGTAATTTAAACAACATTGTGTGGTTACCATTTCTGCAAAAAAAAAGAAGATCTGTACTTTTACTGTACCTAACATTACACTTAACTTTTGACGGTCATGGGACACTGCCTACGTCTAGTGTTCAGATCAAATGTACCTATGGGGCTAGAATATTTACATGCTACATATACGTATGCTCAAATATGATGGCCCATACATACTGGGATGCTGATGGAGACATTGTGACAGGCAGTGTTGGTGACAGTCTTAACCCAGTGAAAGGAAGCTGAGCTTGGATGAAACAACACCCGCGATGGCTTTACCAGGCCATCCAACTCCACGGTCATCGACACTGATGCGGACAATGATGCTAGAATGCAGACATAAAGTATGATTCCTAATGACAAAGAGCCAGTTGAAACATTTTGCACACTGAAGAGCTCACTGAAAACTGTTAGCAACCAGAGCAACAAACTGTTTTGAAACAAGAAGCATTGAGATGTGAGTGACCAACCCTTTATGTTTCCCGTGTGAACCCCTCTGACAGTAACACAGAACGTGGTGGTGGCTACACGGATGTTCAGAGCTTGGACACCAGCACAGTGGAAGTATTGTCGAGGGATGACAGGAGGGTCCAAGGTGACTGACACCTGTACAGCCATCAGAGGCTGGGATCTAGAGCACACACACACACACACACCCACACACACACACACACACACACACACACACACACACACACACACACACACACACACACGATCTCGCCAGAGCACAACTCACATCAC
>JAVQJS010085209.1:0-17335 GCA_036024795.1 Galaxias rostratus | reverse complement strand
ATACCAAACTCCATCTCCTATCCCCTTCACATAAACAGGGAACACAATCCAAAGAATTCCAATCAGATACTGAAAAGTTAACCCTTCATATCGAACATGACTGTGCTCTGGTCAGATTCCACTGTAGTCCAAACTGGGCTACAATTAGAGTCATGGGGGTATAAAGTCTATGTTGCTAACCGCATCACCAAAATCCTAGATCTAACCTCTCCTGACCATTGGCGCTTCGTGGAAACACGTCACAACCCTGCCGACAATATTAAAAAAGGAAAAAATCTGAAGTTGGCTGACCCATGCAGGTGTGACAGAGGTCCAGCATTCTTGGCTTTGCGTTTTGATCAATAGCCTGTTTTGCCACCACACACTCATTACCCAGTACCAGATTTGGAGTTATAGCTGTTTCTTCCTCAACTTCCTATGGTCTGATTGAAGTCCGATTGATATATTAAGAGTCCATCCATCCGTCCAGCTGTACCGCTTATCCTATGCAGGATAATGGGGGGGCTGGAGCCTTATCCAGCCAACATAGGGCAAGAGGCGGGATACACCGTGGACGGTCCATCACAGGACCAACACATAGAGACAGAAAACAAATATATATTAAGAGTACTTTTGTTATTTTATTATTGTTTTAGTTTGTCTTTCTTCATCTTTTAAATAATCTGTGTCAGTCTCCGGCAAAGTGGATAATAAATGGTTGAACTGTTCATCCTGGTTTCTCATACTTTGAATGGTGTGCCAATGCAGAGGCTTATTTCTTAACCCTAACCAACTATCTTAGATATCTGAGGAAGCAAGTGTTTTTACAGTAGCTGTGGGTTGGGTTTTTCCTACCCAGATAAACATGTGGGCCATCTCCAGGGACACCTCCAACTTTGGTGTCTGGCCACCAAAAAGCAGGGACATTGTTTTACCCTATCCTAGTCTGACTAATGTACACTCTTGCTACACTAGGAATTCATAAATGGTACTTGTGTATTTCTCGTATGCTACTTGCATACCATAGGTCCACTTTTTGTGAAAATAAAATATATTTGTTTATCTAGAGTGGTCTTCATGTGGCCCATTTCTAACTCTGTTGTTGTTCCTGCAAGCTCATGTTGTACAACTGTTACACAGGGAGCTGCCAGGACAGAAAACGTCAGTCCCAGGTTTACGTAGTTTCACTGTAAGCCATGGGCCAGTGCTGAACATCTCAGAGGTAAGTTGGGCTATAGAAGTAAATGGGCCCTCTTCCTCAAGGTAATTTCCAGCATTGCTCCAGGGGAAAAATCTATGAATTTCTTGTTAGATTACGACACTAGCAACTTTCAGATGGTATTTTTAAGATGTACACATCAACAGGCCTCTGCAGGTTCCCGCTCTATAGCAGCTTACAAGGTGTCATCTTCCTTCTTCCTCAACTGCTGCATATGGACCTTCATTATCTGACAAATCTGTCTGAGTCTCCCTCGACAATTGTGTTCAAAATGATCTCTGCTTCAATCAGTACTATTTGTAATATGTCCATCCATCCATTTTCCGCCCCTTACCGAGAGCCGGGTCGCTGTGGCAGCAAGCTAAAAAAGGGTAGTCCAGACATCCCTATCCCCTGCAACACTTTCAAAGTTCAAGTTCAAAGTGTTTTATTTGTCAAATGCACAGTATAATACAGGATCATTCGGAGCAAAGAAATTCTTATGACGAGGCAGGCAACAACTACGTAGAACAGAGCCAAAATATCCATACCAGAATATAAAAAAATATACATTGCTTAATGAAAACATAAACTAATTTAAATAAACTGTTTGTCCTACAGAGATCGGCCATTGTCTTTAAAGTACCTTGAGATGTGTCATAGATCTAATAGATAGTGGGGGTGCCATCGCTTCAAAACAACATGTCAGAATCTGTGTTTTTTTGGCCAAAGAATCGACAAGGATCAGAATTGGCTGAATTTACAGATCTTTTCATTGATGTTTTTTAATTCATACAGTTTACATAGATGCATTAAACTCTGGGTTCACCTAAAGCAACTCCCTGAACGAGAGTCATGCTTTGTTGTTGGACTGCTGGGCTAGGCATGAATTGTCCGTGACGAACACCATGTTCAGGCCAAAGGATGGTTTGAAGTGTACCTGGTACCAGAGCCCAGGCCGCAGATGAATAATTGACTTTGTGGTCGTATCATCAGACCTGTGGCTGTATGTGTTGGACACTCGGGTAATGAGAGGAGCTGAGCCGTCAGCGGATCACCTGGTGGTGAGTTGGATCAGGTGGCGGGGGAGGTTGCCGGACAGACCTGGTAAACCCAAATGTGTAGTGACGGTGAATTGGGAACGTCTAGTTGAGGAACCGGGCAGCACGGTGGCGCAGTGGTTAGTCCTGTTGCCTCACAGTAAGAAGGTCCTGGGTTCGATTCCCACCTGAGGGCCTTTCTGTGTGGAGTTTGCATGTTCTCCCCGTGTTAGCGTGGGTTTCCTCCCACAGTCCAAAAACATGCAGGTTAATTGGTGACTCTAAATTGTCCATAGGTGTGACTGTGTGTGTGTGTGTGTGTGTGTGTGTGAGTGGTTGTATGTCTATGTGTTAGCCCTGCGATGGATTGGCGATCTGTCCAAGGTGTACCCTGCCTGCCTGAAGTCAGCTGGGATAGGTTTCAGCACCCCCGCGACCCTGCATAGGATAAGCGGTTCTGATAATGGATGGATAGTTGAGGAACCTTTCCGGGAAGGTCTTCAACTCCCACCTCAGGTAGTTCATCTTGTGCATCCCGGGGTGGGTTGGGAACATTGATTCCAAGGGGACCATGTTCGGAATCTTCCATTGTGGAAGCGGCTTCTAAGAGTTGTGGTCAGACGGTCGTTGGTGCCTGTCATGGCAGCAAACTAAGAACTCGCTGATGTACACAAGCAAGCCGCCAGACTGAAGAAGGAGCGATCTTGGGGTGGGTTGGCTCTGGGGTCTCCTGAAACAGCAGGCGGGTACCGGGTGGCCCGAAGGGCTGCAGCTTCGGTAGTCGAAGCAAAAACCCGGATGTGGGCGGAGTTCAGGGAGGCTATGGAGATGGACTTTCGGTTGGCCTCAAGGAAGATCTGGCAAACTGTTGTACTACTCGGAGAGGGAAAGCAGGGATTGGCCCAGGCTCTGTTGAGCAGGGGAGGAGAACTGCTGACCCAGACTGGGAAATCATTGGGCGGTGGATGGAGTACTTTGAGGAATGTCTTAACCAAACCGGGGTAGTGGTTCTAATTTTTTTAAAAGGGGAGCGGAGGGTGTGCTCCAATTTTCGGGGTACCACACTTCTCAGCCTACCAGGGAAAGCTTATGTTTTTTATGTTTTACAATATGTTGCAGTGTATCAATAAAATGTATTCAACTGTTTTTTAGTTTGAAGCTGCTTTAAACATTATGGATAAATCAATTAAGATAAATTCTACCATTCTGAATGAAACTGTAATGAAATTATATTACTTTGGTTTGAGTAAGTGAAGGGTTTGGACTATGATTTCCCACTGCTGCACTATACCATGGCATTTAGTCTTTTCGTTTAGGACATAGTCAATGTTGTTTTGGATCCTCCATAGACCCTAAACGTCTATTGGGAATCTGGGGGCCAAGGTTGCTCACGTGGAAGTTGAACATATTGTTTTTGTTATCAGGGATGCTGACGTGACATAATAAACATTTTGAGAATGTGTGACTTATATTGGATGATCCATACACATGTCTATGTATTTGTTTGTACCTGTAATTGTTTTTTTGTTTTTTTAATCTTTTTGCCTATGCAAATTTCCACCAAAACTATAAGGCAAAAAAGGCTAGTTATTCAAGGCTTGGAATACAAAGGACAAAAAAAAAATGGTTAGTCATTTAAATGAAAATAGCAAAACAGCAACAAAAAAATATACAATTAACACCGATACTGAGACTGGTTTATGTGGATAATAATCGTCCTGCTGGTAAATGTGATGAGCCATGGGCTATATTTCTGTGATTTACAGAAATAACATGTGCATATTAGCTCACACGACCAGATAGAACATGTAACGGACAGTCATTACACAATCTCAACCTTCACCTGGACATATGTATAATTTACATAAACACGTTGAGTAAGGTCTACGCTTCCCTCTGTTCCCTGATCAGCTGACCAATTTTCCACCAATCACAATTCTCACCACGTTGTAAATACACGCTGTGCTTCGGGATACTTCAGTTATATAATAGCATAGTAGGTGTGCTTGAGCACATCCCGACACAAACTCTTCTGGGATCATTGGTGACAAGATGACGGTAGACACAATCAACCACAGTGAGTTATTAATTTAAAATGGACTCATTATTTTACAAAGAAGGAGTATGATTTAGCTATAAAACCTAAACAATTTGTCCTATTGGTTATTCAGATGATCCCATGTAAGTGTGCAACTAGGATTGGTAGTTTATTCTATGTCAACATTGAATCTAGTATGTTTGACAGATGGATACATATGACGTTACTTTGGCATATTTACATAACATTGTTATATTGTTACTTTGATAATTCGTCCAAGACCGAAAATAATTATAAGCCGAGTCAACATGTGCTTCGCTGTTCTTCAGCAATCAGTACAATATCTTTATTTCACCTGCTGAGACATTTGTGCATAGGCCTACATGTGACTTTGACTGAGAGTACAAGATCGAAATGTAACTAATGCATTGTTGAAATTGTTTCTGCAAATGTTTGCATGGTAAAGGATTACTCCACATTGTCACATGTCAAGAATTGAGGTGGGGGAACACGTTCTACTGTGAACTCGTGTTTCGCATTGATCACCGTGAATCACAACATTTTGTACATGCTCTTCTTTACTATGTCTACATTGTATTTGTGTCGGGATACTCAATACACCGCGGAGCTGATTGAACAGATGTGAAAGTAGATTGAGTATTTGTTTTTGTTTTGTTTTAAGATGTGAAGAGTGATGTCGCCACAAGCGACCAAAAGCAGGTAAGGGCTCATAACCATTGAACACGGGTCTATTAAGTGTTTTGAATATAATATTTGGCCCAATATTGTAATAATAAAAAAAACACCCTCTGTCATCAGCAAAACATGTGCGACGAGGTCGACTAGTCTATTGAGACTGACACAGTGCTTCAACTGTTACGGGCCTACAGGTTCAACTGGATTTAGGGAATTTCGCCAACTCTTTTATTGACAACTAGCTTCTACCGATGAAAAAATGTTTATGAGAATGAGAGTATATGAGGTTTAGTACAGCATTGTGCTTTAACAATAACCCTTTGAGATAAAATAAAGATATTAACCAACATTTTGTTTTTGAAAATATAATATATGTTCTATGAACAGTGTGATCTAATATGAACACCAGTGTCATTGTCAAACCTTTTTGTTGCTGAATAGGAATTATTTCCTTTTTTTCTGGTTTGGCATCGACAAATTCCAGACTCATTAATTGTTCTGTACGCTGCTGACTGAAAAATAGAACATACAGGTGACTGGGAACTTAGTCACATACTTTTCGTATGTCACAAGCACTGATTATGGCAAACATTAGGTCTTTTTGGCTTGCGTAGATCATTTGACTTGCAAAAAACAAATTTGACAAAAATAACAAAGTATTGAGGAGGCTGACCTAATACTGCTTGTGACTACTTATTTAGTTTGTAACATATGACTAAAAAGGACAGTTTTCTTTTTCTGCCAAAAAGACCCACAAGGCCATGACTGTGGTTTCACACTGTTTTTGTGATATTCTGTTACAAGCTGTTGTGAATCCTAAACATGCTCTATTTATCAGACTTCATAGATGTGTGGGTGCTACAGCATGGGATGGTGTCAGGCGTTTCAGATGCTGCTGTCTTTTCTCCGCAGGAGGGCTCAGGAGGTCTGTGGGACTCTGTAAAGAAGGCCGCCTTCATCATCGGATCCAGCCTTCTCCTCTTGGCTGCCTTCGGGAACTCCTTAACATGGTAAAAAAAACACAACTGCCAGGGAATAAAACGACAAATAGAGTTGTTTTGGAGGGCGTAACCCATGCACTGAAAGGAAATGATGTGGTCTGAAGCAAATGATTAAATGATTGACAACCGGGATTTTTTTGGGGAATATAATCCGTAAAAAAAAAAAAAAAAAAACACACCGGAGCATACAGCAATCTGTATTCGCTAAGTATAACCCAAGCGTGTCCAGTGCAACTATCATACCCTAGCTTGACTACATTTACCTTGGCCATGAAAGCTCGTTAGTGTTTACTGCCACTAACTATTTGCATTCATGTTCTTACATGCTGGTGGTTTTTGCTCGCACATGCCTCCTCCTTGGAGATCATTCAGTCTCAGTGGCACCATGTGGTCATACATCAGATGAAGCGTATCGAATGCATTTAAAGTATCCCTGGACCAAGCCAATATTATTTATAAAGCTACAATGCTATGTATTCTGTGCCAGGCACCTGCAGAAATTCTGGGGAGCGTCGGGAGATTTCTGGCAAGACCAGTGGACTCGCCTGCTTGTGACGTTCGAGGGACACGAGGCTGCTTTGTTCTACCTCGGTAAGAAGCACAACCATCAGGCGACGATGATCTGACGCTGGGATTACAGGACCGTGTAAACGTTTTGGGCAGGGGTGAAGCCTTTAAAGTCAAAAAATAAATGTATCAGAAACGTAAATGTATACATTTTTTCCATTACTCCAAAACATATAAAATATGAAGTGAGGGGAAAGCAAATCTGTATCAAATTGACCTTTGGCGTGACCATCCTTTTACTTTGAAACAGCCGACATCCCGGCCAAAACCCCCAAAAAGAAGGCTGTTTTTTTTGTATAGTAGACCTCACCAACCACTACAGGGGTATGATATGATGACAGGTGGATGATAGCAAAATAATAGGAGGCGTTTATCAAATGGTGTTCTGTGAAATGAAGCGAAAGGCGTCGTTTGTGGCACAATAGGTTACAGTCTGTTTGTATGAGGTGCAATGGTGACTCCAAAAAATTGCTAAGTAAATTTTATGCACAGTTTCCTTCTTGGTGTGACACGAACAAGGCTTTGCTTTGAGAGCCTTTCGTGTGTGCGTGTGTGGGGGGGATAGTAGAGGCGAGGTTGATGGGTAGTTAGAGCATCAGAAGAGCAAAATAGAAGTTATTCAATGTCCTCATTAAAAAGGTCAGAAAATGTTCTTCTTTAAAGAATCAAAATGTTTATATATGTTTTCTTTATTGTGTCGGATTTTCCATGGACCTATTTGTTTATTTTGTTTCGTATTTCAACCCCATACTTATGATTTTCATTCTCTGCCCAATAGGAACCATGTTGGCCCCAATGGTTGTGTTCTGGGGCTCAAATGCTCTGCTGCTATTGGTTGACACAACTGGAAAGCCCTCCTTCATCACTCGGTACCGCATCCAGCCGGACAAGAACAACCCGGTAAAGTTGAGGAGCCAACACGGTTTCCTAACCCTTCCTCCTTTCCATACAGTCTCTCTGACAGACTGTCAGTAAGCCTACAGGAGATGAATACGCCTCAAAATGAAAATAAATTTTAGAAAATTTGAGAAACCGAGTGAGAAAAAACAAACAAACGTGTTTCTGGCTTAACAAACACACATTGTTATGATTATTGTTAATATTCGAAATAGACTTACTTGCGTAACTAATCTTAAGTTTTTCATTGTCCCTTCCAAAAGTCATCCTAGGGCAAAGCAGAGTAAGAGATTGTGCAGTGAATTTCAAGGCCACTTTTTGCTTGTCATCAATTGCTATCGTTCACTACAGTAAAAAAAAAAAAATTGCTTGTCATCAATTGCTATCGTTCACTACAGTAAAACAAAAGTTCCATAACCTTGTATAAACTTTCACCTGTACACTACGCTATTCCGTGTTATCACGTCAGTTAGGAGGTGTGTGTTTTGTGTGTGCGAGTTCGACCTCACGTATAGGATTTTCTGACCTGTCCATCCCTCAATAGGACCAAAGTTCTTTTATGGCTGTTGATGATGCTATTGTAGGAAACCAAAGAGATTAAAGACAACCATTATAGACAAAAGTTCAGGTCAGCTACAGCCACTGGCTATTATAACTGTTTACCCTGTCCTAGTGCTATCTGATCCGAGCTGATATGTCGGTCGTAAAAAAGGATGACATTGTGTGTACAGCAGGCATGTGTGCCAAAAGTCAAGAACAGTACATATTAGGTAACACGCATGAATCCATTGTCTGAGGAGATGCCAATCTCAGTGGCCAGAGACCAAAACATTTATTGAATTAGTTGTGAGTATTGTGACACTTTAAATTTTAAAACCGAATTTTGATCACAGTCAGACCCTGGCTAGGGTTCCCTGCCATGTTACTTCATACAGTAGAGCGCATGAACCAAAGTTGAAGGCTATGCACTCCCTCCACAACTTCCCCCCTTCAAGCACTCCGAGGACTATAAGTGCTGGCTAGCTTCATTTTATTGAGCTCTTATCTAACGTTCTTGCCAACAAGCTCCGCTGGCTCCAGAGAGCTAAACCGAACCCCCACGTTAAATTAAAACCGTTTTGATCAACTCTCGTGATTTCACCTGACTGTATTTGTGAACGTCATCGCTGTTGCAAAAGAAGGATATTTTTGGCGGTCCTACATTTACATAGAGCCACAGGTCCAACCTATCGTTTGGTAGTTAAGCTGTAACGAGTGGTAACCTGTGAGTGGATGGGGTGAGTGTACGAGAGCACAGCCACTGTGTACACGAGGGGCACTATCCCGCCAATGACAAACTAGACTTTGACTAGACTGCTCACAGGCTGTTTTTGGAAACAAGAAACGTAATTGAAACCTTCTGTCATGAACTTTAAGACGCTATACGAATGGGTTAGTTTCGTTTGCTAGTTGCGGAAGAAAATACCTCACACATCATTTGAATATTCCTAAGGCTCTCTTTTGACTTTAAAATGGCTGTTATTCTAATTCTATATGGCGAATGCAGCTTTATTGCGATAATCCTGATCACAAGATTGAATTGAGCCGTATCGGCGACCTTGAGTGCCTTGAAAGGCGCCTTATAAATTTAATGTACTACTATTATTATTATTATAAGGACAGAGTTTGGAATCCTCACTCTCACATGAGCCCATGTATTAATCTCTCTTCCCCTTCTTATCCGATTTGTTATTCCCTCCATCTTTTCTCACTCCCTCCTCCCAATCCCGTGTCTCTCGCTCACTCTCTATCCCAAACCCTCACCTTCCCTTTCTCTCCTTCCCAAACCCAACCCCTCCCCCTGCCCCGTCCACCCCCCCCCCCCCCCCCTCTCTCTCTCTCTCCCCCTCTCCCCAGGTGGATCCAGTGAAGCTGCGCCATGCAGTGAAGTCCGTGGTGCTGAACCAGTTATTTGTGTCTGGTCCCATGGTGGTGGGCGTTTACTACTTCATGACGTGGAGGGGGGACCCCCTGGCCAGCAAGCTGCCCACCTTTCACTGGGGCTTGATGGAAATGGCTGTGGCTGCCATCGTGGAGGAGATCATGTTCTACTACTCTCACAGGTAGAAGTAGACAGCTGAAAAATACAAGCCACCGTAGTAGTAATGATAATAATAATAGACTTTATGAGCGTCATCATTATCATAATAATGAATTGGATTTTGTTTTTAGCACTTTACTTGGGACTCAAAGCGCTTTACAAATTGGTCACCGATTGGGTACACACAACAAACGTATTGACAGCCATCACATACAATCCATCTGGGTAATACCAAGGCAGTCAGTTTGTGCCAGACTTGCTCGCTCAACATATGGCAAAACAGACGTTATCCAACGAATAACTCAAGAACATCGTACATAGGGACAGTTTCTCAAAAGAGATGAAACTATTTGCATGGGACATTTCCCTGCAAGGCCAGCACCAAGAAACATGATCCCAGCGTGGTTAGAAATAAAAACGTTGTTCAGATGCACCGTTTTCCCTCTCGCTCTCTCTCTCTCTCTCTCTCTCTCCTCCCTCCCTCTGATCTCCTCTCCTCTCCTCTATCAGACTGTTTCACCACCCGGCCCTATACAAGTATTTCCACAAGCAGCACCACGAGTGGACCGCCCCTATTGGTGTAGTGTCCATTTACGCCCACCCTCTGGAGCACTTCGTGAGTACTTGGAAATCACCAACACTTAAACAAAAATACTAATAATGATACGTCTTGTTACGCCTTATCTTTGGAGAAAAAAAATATTATCGTGCGTACCATTTGGCTGCTCAGCGAGCCATCGAGCCTTTCAGAAAGATGTTGCTATAGTGATGCAAAACCAAACCGTACCTACAAACTATAACAGACACTTTTTTTCAAGGTAACCTCAGTCTTGAGATCGATAGCAAATCGATAGACACCTCTTTGCCCACTGGAGATGCGCAAAGGCAGTACGAACGATTCCGACTCGTTCCGACCCGATCTATTCCGACCTACCCTTTCCTCCCTGTCCAGATGTCCAACATGGCACCGGCTGTGATGGGTCCAATGTTGATGGGTTCTCACCTGGCCACCACCAGCCTGTGGTACTGTCTGGCTCTGCTTAGCACGACCATCTCCCACAGTGGATATCACCTACCTCTGCTGCCCTCCCCCGAGTTCCACGACTACCACCACCTAAAGTCAGTCTCCCCGATTTCAGAATAGGAATGCATTTTCATTTTAGAAAGAACGTGTATGTATGTGTGATTTGGCAATCACATCCGTTTGGTAACCTAATCCACAATGATTTGGGAGAAGAACAACAAACACTTTTCTTTGATTATAGGTACGCAATAAGTCCACAAAAAAACACTGCCCATTGCGGGCATATTAGTACTGTATATGAAGTTCAAAGTGTTTTATTTGTCAAATGCACAGTATAATACAGGATCATTCTGAGCAAACAAATTCTTATGACAAGGCAGGCAACAACTACGTAGAACAGAGCCTAAATATCCATACCAGAATATAAATAATACAAAAGTAACTAAGATATACATCACATGTACAGATGGGGGATATGGAGAGTGGTGGGTGCGTGTGTTACCTGTGTGTGCGCTGCCTCTGGTTGAGGGAGGCCGTGCGTCCAGGGCTGTGCTGGCTCTGCTGGCCCAGTCGGGCGGGGCTGGTCATGTAGTCGTTGGGTACTGTCGGGGGCTTCACCGGCTCCAGGGTCTTATAGGAGGTATTGCGGCTGCAGTTAACAAAAACACAATTGCATACATTGGAGGAGACAATGAGAATATAAAGGGTGACTAACGACTGACCGATCATGTTACACATTCCATGAACGGTGAGTATAGATTAACATTCCATATCCTGCAGTCTCTCAAAAGAGCTCATCAAAAGGTTACGAATCTGCCGCTCTCGGAATCTAAAGGCATCTGAAGGTGTAAGTATGCAGCCGTGCGTTTCTAAGCCGATCCGTCTCTCCAACGGGCACGCAGAGTTAAAAATGATCAGGTGTAGCGAACCAAAACCGGGTATGAATGTCTGCTTAGTGTCAGACACACTGCCGCCTCATCCTCTGTCATGGCCAGGATCCGGCTTCCATACCTGTCAGACCCAGTCGCTGCGATAGTGTCCCAGCAAAAAGATCGGTTTTAGGGAAATTACAGACTTCTGCAACTAGGCAGAGTAGGTTGTTAGGAAAAATGAACTGCTGTGAATGAATATTTTTACGCTTAAAAGCTTTCCTGCATAAAGTTGCAGTTTTCATTGGCGTAGAGCAGTCATTCAGACGTGGCGGATAGGATTGCTTTTTTATCCCCCAAAAATTCTTAGGGCCTGGATGCGTTTCATCCAAAATCTGATTGGTTGATTGTTGGTGCATCTGTACCATAATGTACAAGAGATCTTTATAATTTCATCATACAAATCTTACCCAATAGTTCCCCGCCCAGACATAGGCGGGCTGGGTGGCTTCTGTGTGGGTGGATTGGTCCTTGATAAAGTCCCTCCGCGGACTGCCTGGTTGTTTCCGTGTTGCTGTCAGTTTAAACAAAAACCAAAAGATTTAGGTGGAAGAATGTGTTGATGTGATCATAGCCGTTGGTTCAACACTACCAAAGTTATTTCAATTAGCGGGTACAGGCTTCCCAGATATCAGTGCTCCAATTTCACAGTATGTTTTAAGCTGTACTGTAGCATACGACTACAGTTCAAAGCTATTGCATAATATTATACATAAATCAGGCCTCTAAAGAAGCACCAATGTTATTATTTTTCATTGATGCCAATCGTAGTCATGGCATTACACTGATCACACTGTTAACTTCTGATTAATTTCTAATTCTTTTAAATGTTCAATAACAATAAAAACAGAATGTGCACATGCTATCTAGGAAACCAATAAAGAGGATTTGACTGTCGAGACATACAGCGACAAAACATGTAGCGGTGGTGAATGGACGAGGGCGGAAAGATGTTAAACAGGATCTGACTACTACAGCCGTAAAACGTCTACGGGTATCAAGGGGTTAATGGGAAAAGGAGGATATAAGGACGACAACAACCACAGGGAGGTTGTTTCATTGACGGGGGTGGAGTCCTACCACTAATGGACATGGTGAAATAGGTCATGTGATAGTAAGGACTTACCTTGGCTTTTAGCCACTAAGCGTGGGAGGAAGACAGACAAGGAAAAAAAAAGAAGATAAGAAGGCATGTCAAAATGGCCACGTCTGAACAGTTAAGCATCCAGAGTACGGCAGACAGACGGATCGGGTTATTTTCTCCAGAGCTGCACCTAGTAAATATTGGGCAACACATGGCCAGACCAGCGGTTTGTGTCACTCCAGGGAAGGAAAACACAGAAGGACACACCCACAGCTCTACATGTCTCATGGACTCACTAACGCTGTCATTGTTCGGTGGCGGAAGACGAAGTATTTTGACACCTTATTGACGTTGGAAAGGTTTCAGTCGAACCCCACCTAAGACATTCCCCCTGGGAGACCTTAGACCGTTGGGGAGTGCTGCGGAATGTAGACACAGAGTAGGTACGCACTGTGTGTGCCTGCAAAGGCCTCGCATTCGGGGAACATGTCCTAAAGCATTGGTGATCTTTATTTAAATGTCCCAGTGTGCCGTTAAAGCATTTATACACGGCACGTGCCCTGAAACTTTATCCAATTCGGTTTGGCTGCCAGCGCAAGAACACTGTTTAGTTGGTAGTAAGCTTGGGTTGATGTGAAGGTGAGTCAGAGAGAGCAGCCGCTAGCAGCAGCAGAGTCAAGTGGTTCATAAATAATGCAAAGGTTCTGGTAGTCCCCTGCAGAAAAGCACCACGTCCTCACAAGACCACGGGAGGGATCAGCTTCAACAAACAACTCGGACGGGCGCCGCAAGGTCAACGCGCACGACATGGGGCCTTCAGGTAGTTCAAATTGTCATTCGAAAACATACATTAGGAAATTGTTCCATGACCTTGTGATTAGATAGAAACGTCCTGAAGGATAACAGTTTGCGCAACACCTTCAAATGTGTCAAAGGCCACAGAGCTGCAGTTTGAGCAGGGGACTTGGGACACTGATTCTTCAGGACTCCTTGCAGACTGGCTCAGATTGGACTGTGGCCAGACGGGCTTAGGGCCAGATTGAGCTCGGCAAATGACTTGGCATATCGCGCTATGGCGCAGGCCGACCGCAGTGCCGTGTAATGACTCGAATCAAAGCTGAGCTGGAGGTGGTCAATGGTTAACGTAGAGTAACAAGCAGGCAGTTCTTAGGCAATATTTAGTGAGTCCCAGGGGGGGTTATTTGGTGGGAGCATACCACAAAAGCTAATCTTTAGACTCTTTTGATATGACTGTCAAAATGATTGCAGTGTTTTTCACTGTGAGATCAATTCATTTCCCTCCTGTGCTCGGGGCCTGTTGGCTCAAGGCAGGGCCGGATTTAAAGGGCCATTTTGAATTGATTCCGGTTGATAAGTAGACCCATGGCCATGCCATCGAGCTACGGTCCCAGAGGCGTGCTATATGTTCCTGACAGCTGTCAGCGGTCGTCAGAGGTGCTGTATGAATTAATGCCGGGTATTGACGGTGAATATCGACTACCTCTTAGGCATAGGAGGGAATGAGTGTTGAGAGACTAAAGATTTAAGGCGTTTGTGTGTGTGTGTGTTTGTGAGTGTGTGTGTGTGTCTTTGTTCCCATTCATACCTTGTTCCCAGCATATCTAATCCCTTTTTTTTTGTTGCAATAACTGCACCTAGCAAATCCCTCTGGGATTATGGGCAAAAGGAAAAAAGTGTGGGCAGTCCTTTCACATAACACAGCCTTCTAACCAGTCTTAAATGCACATCGGTGGTGGTCTCAACCATTAAAAAATACCACATTGCATTTTCTAGGAATTCTGTCAATAGCATTAACATACTGTATATATTAGAACCTATCAATTTCATGGTTCGGAATCGAAATCTACGTTGCAGACATTTAAACAGACATTATAATTAATCTCTGTGGGGGTTATCTTGGTAAGATAACATTTTATAGGATTTTCTAATGACCTACACACTCTTCTGGGGTGACATACTGGTCCAGTTTGATTTGTGGCCTAGAAAAGGGAAAGTGACTTGATGGCTTTTATCGTGGCCTATCATCTCTACTGGTTGACAAGGGTTGGGTCTCTAATCCAATCCATCTGACAGCAGCAATTGATTGGGTGATGTATGGACCCCTAGGAGCCTTAGGCGGAGATGCAGATTGCAAAATGGCTGCCGCATACAACACTTATGACCCCCAAAGCAAATCCTAATAGCAACAGGACAAATACTTGCACACAGACTTGACTATAAAAATAGTCACAATAGTTTCAATAACTTGAACAACTATATATAATTTCCATTGGCATTTTACTCAAGGACTCTTTCTGTCACCAAATGTAATGTGTTTCAAAACCGATATGCCCTCTGTTTGTGCTTTTTAAACAACCAGAAATGACTCTCCTTGCTCATCAAAATCAATCTGATGTCCTCAGAACAGCATATGTTTTTTTTTTTATAAAGACCTGGATGATGTAATCAGACTATAGTTAGTTTCCACCACACCGGCGCTAAAAACTATCGCTGCCGGGTCCATTTCTAATACCCTACACATGAACCTTAAAGGGACAAAGAAAGCAAAATGGGTGTGAGGTGGAGCAGAGTGGCATCTCCGAAGTGAGGCCGAGAACAGACTAGACGGCAGTGAAAGGGAATGAAAAAGGCTGCCACAATGAAACAGAATAAAGAATACGGAGAACAGGTTCTCTCAAAACCACCAAACAGTATAAGCTGAAAGCACAGAAACAGAAACCAGAATGAACAGGCCAAAACCGAAACAGGAAAAGAGGTCTGAGAACAGGGGACAACTCACCTTGACCCCATGACCCACGTCATCCAGCACAGTGTAGTCCAAAGGTTTCCTGATGTACCTCACCGGACGCTCCATATTGGCCGGCGCGATGATCTTATGGGTCCTCGCCGTGTTCTTATTGGTCGTGAGGATGCCAATCTCCCGCCGGGCCACCTTCTCCTTGTGGATGTCAAC
The DNA here is from genome assembly GCA_036024795.1 of Galaxias rostratus. NCBI lineage: Eukaryota > Metazoa > Chordata > Actinopteri > Galaxiiformes > Galaxiidae > Galaxias > Galaxias rostratus. The sequence continues at coordinate 1,828 of JAVQJS010085209.1, read as the reverse complement.
TGTCTGTAAACCAAATAAGGAGGTGGGTGGTGAGCACACTTGTGAATCACTTTCTCGGTTTTTAGGTTCTGTGAAAATCAAATTATCTTGACAGTCTTTCAATTAAGTAAGATATTTCAATTTAAACTGAGGCAGCAATTTGATTGAGGGCTCAAATACACGAGAATCCCAATGTCGGCCCCAAAAGATTTTATCTAAACATCGAACAAATTACTTTACATCTTCATTTTGTAAATGTAAATATTCCAACGATCTAATTTAACTGAGGGAAGACTAATACAATTCTGAGGCCTCGGGTTGAAAAAACATTAGCTGCTAAAAGTATAAACAAAATTTGCATCTGAAAGTGAAGCCTGAGAAACGGCCTTCTGTTCATCGCACAAACTAATTACATCCCGTTGGCATTGTAGTACCTCACTATATATGTGAAGCCAGGGCTGACAGTGAATGTGTGTGAAAGCGTGTGCGTTTCAGGAAAGACAGATTGAGACACAGAAAGAGGAAACCACTAGGTAGCTAAAAAGGTAAGTGAGAGTCAAACACAGGAAGAGGGGCCGAGAGGCCGAGAGGCTCTCATGACTTTAATGACTTTTGCTTAATGCCTCAGCAGCAGCATCACCGTCAGGTCGTCATCCGAGAGGACCAACGGGGGACAAACCAAGCTGAACGCACGTTAACACCTCACGCCCCTCTCTCCAGACGCGTCCACAATCCCCCCGGTGATGGACTCTCCTGGAGGGCCCTGCGTCTCCCTCAGGAGGGGGAACAGAGGACAGGAGTCCTTCAGCAGCTGATCTCTTCCCTTCCACAGATGAAAGGCGCCAATGTCTGTCAGGGTTATGGGGACTGGCCAGGGCAGGCAGGCAGGCGGCCGAGCGGGCAGGCAGGCAGGCAGTAAAGCGGGCGGTGTGAGAGGCGCGGGAGCGCAGCAGTGACCACAGCCAACAGAGGATTCCATTCATTGCGCAGCGTGCTGGAAGCCGGTGGTAGGCTTCTCTACGCAGGGCGAAGGCTACAAAAGACGGGCAGGAATCTGCTGGCGTCACCAGCATTGACTTCTGCACGCTCCTATCCATTTTACGGCCTAAGAAAACATTATCTATTCATCAACACAGAGTTATCAATAATGGATCATGATTTATGAACCCGTGACTACTTCTTCAACATGCTGCACAGACACAGAAAAAAACTAGAGTGGTTGAAAATGACACAAGTATCAATATTTCAGTGCAGCCCTACCACATGCATAATTGCTCCCATAGCGACCCCTTCACCACCCATATAAAGGCAACCCCCTCCTCTTTAAAAAACTTTGTCCTATGTATGAATGACTTTATAGGTTTGAAAGTATGAATGAGTAAAAAATGGTGAGGCAGATATTACAGTGGGTCGTTATGACACGTGGTGGGTTGGTTACCAGGGGGGAGGCGGTTTGCAAGCTCCTCGTTATTCAGCTGGACAACCCAAACAATAATCCCACACAACAATCCCATCCCTGTGTCTGGACTAAGCCTATGCATTCTGAGCCAGCAGTCCCAAGTCAAACTGGTCAGCCAACGCAGAAAGACTGCTGAGGTTTATGGCAGAACTCCGGATTGCCTCAATTCAATATGCCCCCCCCCCCCCATTGAATTATAGGCATTTGCAAAAGCACTGGGCGAGAGGAAAAAAGAACTTGGGCTGATTGAATCTAGTTGGAGTCAGGCGAGTGCATGGGGTTCACAGGGTTTCTGTCTGGGAGGGAGCAGGGTGTCTGTCTGGAGAAAACAGATAGGTACCCTGGAGAAGCAGAGTAGTTGGACAAGGAGACCCTGGTGCCTGGCACCTC
>JAVQJS010085206.1:0-11409 GCA_036024795.1 Galaxias rostratus | reverse complement strand
GGGGTGGGGGGCTGGCAGTATAGGCTATTAGTATGTCAACCCAAAATAAGAGCTGTGAAAGAAATGAGCCATCAGCTAGGCAACTGCAAGGGCATTTCAATGTAGAAAATCTTAGCTACATGATTATCAACTTATTCAAGTATTTATTTATGTCAGCAATGTGTTTGAATCTTGTTTTTGTGTAAGCTGCTGCTAACAATAACAATGCACTGCTGTGCTGTAGGCTAATCTTAACTATATGTTTCTTTTTTTTTTTTTATCATTCTGTATTACAAAAATGGTGCAGTGAGAGAAACAACATAAACAGCAGGGAGACTCAGAACCTGAGATAACAGGGGCTTCGAAATGCATGTACAAAAACAACAACTTGTATAGAGCATTCGTAAGACATAGAAATAAAGATGCTGAAATTAGTTATGAAAATTATATAAATTAATGTATAGCTATTATGAGGTGCACCAAAATGGATTATTACAGTAAACCTTTAGAGAAAAAAAATAAAATAATATAAGGTCAACATGGGTAGATAAATTGTATTATTAAAACTGGTACGTGCAAAAAAAATAAATAAAAATCTCATGGCAGTAAATTAAATGGGGATAAGGACATAGCAGATGGATGGACTTTCTTTATAAATGTGGGACCAAATGTAGCTTGGAATATCAATGAGCCAGATAATAGAGCTTGTGAGAATGAAGGGAATGCTCATTAAAATAGTTATTCTATGTTTTTAACATGGGCGAATTAAAGAGAATGAATTTATATAGTTGAACATTGTAACAATAAAACTTCTACGATTGGAATGGTATTGATATTAAAATAGACAAGTTGGTAAATTATTGTATTACAAAAAACAATTCGTTTAAAACAGGTTCACTTAAAAAATAAAGAACGGCAAGATCCTCCCACTGTAATTGAGATAAACACAGCATCACAAATTACCGACCAGTGTTCATACTTTCTACATGTTTGAAAATCATTGACTGATTGATTAGTGTGTTGCTCTTTGTATAGTATTTTGATGAGTTGCTAAGTGATCAGCTGAATGGCTTTTGGACAACTGGATCTACTTCACTTGCATTAATCGACATAATGGAAGAACGTTCAACCACTGTTGATGAAAGAAATTATACTGTGGGCAAAATTACATACTCTTGAATTTTAAAAATAAAGAACTTTTTGTCAGTTTGACCAAATAAGTTTATTTTTTGCGAGAGGCTAGATTTCGCTCTCCAGTTCTGCGTGCCCCTCAAGTGAGTTTCCACAGTTATGACGACTCTACAACTGGACGCTGTCTATGTCGAGTTGGCTAACAATGAGGTGGCAGAGATGTCATTTATTATTAGAAATGTAATAAAATGAAAGAAATAAAAATGATTTCTTCAGGCTGCGAGAAACTCTGGCAATCTGCGCAGTATGCACACCTCCTAACGAGTGTTCCGTGCGGCGGGGATTTGGAACGAAAATCTGACAACGTTAATAATAGGCGCAGGCCAGGAGTCAACTACCTGAGATCGCGGGTAATAAGCAAAATAAGATGCCAGTGATCAAGTGGTGATGACCATAAAATATGGTATTTGGATCGCGAGGCGGTGTGCTGTTTAGAGGGGCAGGCCTCAACGACAAAAGCAACAGATTGCTGAAAGAAATGCAACCAATACATTCAGTCTTGCGCCATACTGTGTCTAAACTGGTTGGGCACGTCAGACTTGACCCCTTGCTTTACTCCACATGATTTGTCAAATTATCATTTCCGTGGTGACATAGTTAGCATTAACCAGTAGGGCCTGTTCATAGAATATTAGTTTGGGTTGTACATGGATTATCTAACCAGATTAAAATTAAGGTGTAAAGGGTAACCCTGTAGCACCAAACTGATTAACAACCCACTACTTAAACAGACTAAATCAATATCCCAAAAGTTTAATTGACATGATGCAATACCCTGATGAAAAAGCCTTCCTTTTTTTTTTTTTTTCAATGTACATTAAAGAAATGTTATAGCCAAACGTAGTGTTTGTTCTTCATGGTGCAGTGCACGTGTGACTTTTCTCAGCCTTTTCCTAATTTTAGACCAGTTGATTCAGTTATAAGCCAACGCAAACAAGTAGACTGCCATGTACCGTTTTTACTTTGCGACTCATTGCGGGCTTTTTACGCTCTTCTCCCCTCAGTTGGGCTGGTGTCCGTCAGTGCAGAAGCGGAGCCGCGTCTCGTCCTCGGCACGCCATGCCCAGCACTGGTGGCACAGCCGCTGCTCCGTGGTGTGCGCTCTCCGCGGCCGGGAGTTCCGTCCCCAGCAGCAGCACGAGTGGCGGCTCCAGAGGAGCCTGCGGGGCTTCGCCGCCGGGAGGCTCCCCGGCATCCTCAAGGAGAGGGAGTTCTCCCTGGGACGCCTCAATAAGGTGTTCGCCTCGCAGTGGCTCAACCACCGGCAAGTGGTGTGTGGGACCAAGTGCAATACGGTAAGAACATATCCCCAAAAGATTATAAAATGGAGACTGAGGATGTACTCAACTATGAATTTTTACGTTCAATTTTTTTTGGGGGTGTTTTACTTTTCTTGGGTTCAGTAGCATAAATCTTTCGTAGCATTAATAAACCTTTTTGTTGCAACACTGCAATTGTCCTTTAAATAACACCCTAAGGTAAAAGTTACTACAAGCTGAATCAAACAAATAAAAAGAGAAACTAGAGAAAATAAAAATATCAACATCACAGCAAACTGAAGAGTTTTTAGGCCTGATTGAAAAAGAAAGAAAAAGGCTGTTGCGACCTAAGCTGACCTGGGAGGATGTTCCACAGGCGGGGAGCAGAAGCAGCACTGTAAGGCCGGTCGCCCATTGAGCTGAGCTTTGTTCTCGGGTTAGGAGAAGCAGGCTAGCCTCAAACCTGAAACTATGGGCGGGTCTGTGAGGTAAGATGAGCTACGTGGTGTAAGAGTCTTTGTTATTTGCCATAGGTGCATTTCATTGTCTGTTGGGGACAGGGAGCCAGTGAAGATTAGACAGGATGGGAGTGGTGAGACAATTAGATTAACGGATGTAAGAATCAGTCACCGCCTTAGTAGTTTAACTTGTTTAGACGGCATAGACTATGGTGTTCTGAGACCTCCTTGGCTGAGGGGTATTTGACTGCTGAGTAAGCAGCTAGCTGGATGATATGGTCATATCTCTCGTTGAACCTTTGTTTTTCTTCATCTGGGCCTGGACTAGATGCTGCTGTAACGAGCTAGCAGCTCCTCTCAAATTTGCCTCTGTTCGTGTCCGCATATATCTTAAATATTCCTACATATCGGCTTGATAACGTTACTTAGCTAGCACCAATGTAAACTAACTTTGGAGATCAAGTTGTAAGATACGTTATTGTTGACCTATAAAATTAGAACGGTATTTTCTTTAGGAAGTTTGCCAGTACTAGCGTAATCTTCTGTGATGAGAACATTCGCTAATGTGACCAATCAGCCTCGTTGACTAATCAGCTTCGTTTTTAATTACATCATTGATATAAATGTGCATCTGCAATTATTTGTTTATTCTACAGCTTCGTTTGCAAACTCATTTTGTATATTGCGTTCTTTGGCATAGTAAAAGGAATGATGACGTTGTTAATCTAATCTGGCAGCTTCTCGTTTGTTCCTTGAGTGCATGTTACGCTGATGAACTTTTGGAAAGAATGATCTTTTCCCCCCACCAGCATGTGATGTCAGTAGCGAGATGCTTACCAATCTACTAACTGCACAGGCTTTTGTGAGGTGTCACAAAAGACCCACAAGAGGCCTTGTCTGTTACACAACACTGTTATTGTTAGGTTCCAAACTCAGGAGAATAGAGATTCTCCATTGAAAATGTTTTTTAGTCTAGGGCTTGGCTTGATCAATGTTCGGGAAACCAAGTCCAAGTGTTTGAAGAAAACATAATAACAGCTATAGGATATGATAAAAGTTAACATAGAACATTGAGTCCAAGGCAGAGTAGTCACTATGAGAGTCCAAGTCAAGTCAAGAAAACGGTGTGAATACTTCCAAATGACTGGGTTGCATTCAATGATCTGTTTTACAACCTTCCATCACTTCCCCTCCCAGCTTTTTGTGGCGGATGTTCTGACGGGCCAGATCACACGCATCCCCATGCTGAGGGACCGGGAATGCCAAGGCGGGGGCTCTGTCCAGACAGGCGTCATGGGGCTGGGCGCCCACTTCCACCCCCCCGGGGGCTCGGGCCTGGACCAGCAGGGCTGTGGGATACACGCCATCGAGCTGAACCCCTCCGGCACCTTGCTGGCCACCGGGGGAGACAACCCCAACAGCCTCGCCGTCTACCGACTCCCCACCCTCGACCCCGTCTGTGTGGGAGACGTAAGCGCGTTGGTCTCTTTCAGTGTGCATCACTGCTTGAGTCATTTATCGCTGTTTATAAAAAGTCCAGATTCCAAAATCTATGTACATTTGTTTACTGGCATGACTGACAGCATCTTAGGAGGATCTAAAAACTCTTGTTTGTTTTTTTTTCTTCAATGGATTTCTAGGATGGCCACAATGACTGGATATTCTCTATCGCATGGATCAGTGACAGCATGGCAGTGTCTGGTGGGTTTACAGCTGGGACAAACGCGTCTCGCCACTTGAATCAAATCAGAAGTTCTTGTGTGACACTGTCTTCGCATTTGAAATAACACCCTGGCCTAGGTTTGCCTCGTGTGACTTGTTTAGAATGGCCAAACAAAGTGTGCGTCGAGGTAATCTGCCTTTGTGTGGAATGTGCGGCAGGCTCTCGGGACGGCTCCATGGGCCTCTGGGAGGTGTCCGACGAGGTGCTGAGCCACACGGAGAGGAGCCGGAGCCAGGAGGGCGTGCCGTGCTACTCGCACATCTCCCACCGAGCCCTCAAGGACATCCCCAAGGAGTACACCAACCCCTACAACTGCAAAGTCCGGGCCCTGGCCTTCAACAACAACCACAAGGTCAGACCGACTGACGCCGCCGTCCCAGAAATCCGCCAAAGCAGCCTATTCCTTAAGTTATTAGTTTGCATTCATTTGCACAGGGAAAAAGCGTGCAGGTCTTCTTCCTCTTATTATTATTCTTTTCAGGCCTATATTTGGAAGCCTAACTACATTTGCAGTTTTGACCCTATTGATTCCATTCCAGTGCATTACAGTAATTCTTTGCTAAACACATCATGAACTTCAGGTACCAAAGGTAGATTAGCATGGAGTTCAAAGCCTTTCGGTATATTGATTCAGTGGGCTGCATATTTAAAAATTTGAAGTGTTGCATAAGAGTGTGGCATTCAAGGCAAGGAGACTTTAGGTAAAAATACATTTCCTACGGAGGCTAAATTGAAATGCGTAAATATTTAACAAAGCAGGGGTTATGGTGTAACGTTTACAATGCAGATCGTTGACATTAGGTCTGGCTGTAATTTAGTGCTTCTAAACCCAGCCTACATATGTGGAACAAAAATTATTTTTAGTGGGATGCCTTAAGTGAGTACTCTAGTGATTATCTAATCAATAAACCTTTTAACCCCGACCCCAAAAAGAACAGTGTGCCGCTGTTCTGGACGGCTCTCAGAAAGGAAGGGTGCCGTAAGACTCCTCCAGGCTCCTCTTAGTTACCATCACTAACGGGCGCTTCCTTTTCACCCAGCCCGCTACTTTCATGCATAATGTTTTGATTGAGGAGTTGCTACCCGCGTCATTTACATCCACAAAGCCTCCTGCTTCAAAACAGTGTGCATGCTGTCAGAGACACGTGGCTATGAACGAACTTTAGCCTGTAAACGTAGTCTGGTCAGATCACCCATTGCCTTGATGAGAGCCAAGCGTTTGCCACTTGGGGTAACGAGCAAGTTACTCTCAATTTTTTTTTGCAATTGAGTAGGTAAGCAACCTGCCCAAGATACGTCGAGAAAAAAAACTGTCGGCTGTGCACATTTTGCCGCCACAGAATCATTGCTACCGTTGCTTCAGAATTTTGTTAAATGTTATTAAGTCGCAATTGCATGACTATTGATGTGACTAAATTCATCCTCAACAATCATCCACTCTAGCCATTTTGCTGAACTCGAACAAGATAGGACATCAAATCAGCCAAGCCAAGGTTGTCGTGAACTCACAGGGCAAACAAACAACAGCAGAATACAGTGTTTTCTCATCGGGCAGAGCCACACACAGGGCAGAGAATTGGATTAGGCTAGGTTACCAGATATGGAGAAAAAAAGTAGCTTTAACTAGCTAATGTGAAGTTAGATAGCTTCAATAGACAACCTCTGCTCAAGGTACCTCTGATAGATCATTGGAGCTATTCTGAAACAAAACGAATGGTTCTCACTCATGACATCCGCACTTGCGCAGGATTAATGTATTTTCTGTTTGTATGAGTTGCTTGGTAATAGGAGGCCATCACATTCCAATGTATGCTGGAGTTCCATGCTCAGAGGAAATGTTATCAAACATGCTGTTGCTTTTGCAGGAGCTTGGGGCCGTCTCCCTGGATGGCTATTTCCACCTTTGGAAAGCTGAGCATAACCTGTGCAAGGTTGGTTCTGTTTGTGTATTTAAACTGAGTCCATGCCCGTTGAAATGCTGTGTGCCGCACTACAAGCAACCATTTCTGGAGATCGATGCACTCTCAGCTTTTCTTGGACCGCTAACCACTTTGTGTCTGGTCTTCTCTGCAGCTACTGTCCACCAAGCTGCCTCACTGCAAGGAGAACGTTTGCCTGGCGTATGGCCAGGACTGGTCTGTATATGCAGTGGGCTCCCAGGCACACGTGTCCTTCCTGGACCCCCGTCAGCCCACGCACAACATCAAGTCGGTCAGCTCCCGGGAGAGAGGTAGTGGTGAGTCAGGACCAACATGGATCGCTAATGGGGTCTTATGCAGTGACTGGCCTTAATAGTAACGTGTGTGCTCTGTGTGAAGAATAGAAGTTGTTTGTTTTTTGTAAGTCAATGTGAAGTATACGTTGTGCATTTCGGCCATAAAAACTTTATTGCATTCTGGCTTTACTGACATATAGCTGTAATAGGCTCATAAAGAAAACAATTTTAATTAAAAAAAATTTTTGGACTGGATTTCTTTGGATTCAAGTTCAATTAGTCATTGGAAAATAAAGGCCCTTAAAAAATACAAAAATGTAAAAATAAAGTACGTTCTACGGCAAGTAGTTAACTGTTGTTCTCTGCGTGTCCAGGCATCCGCTCAGTGAGTTTCTACGAGCACATCGTAACGGTGGGGACCGGCCAAGGCTCCCTGCTTTTCTATGACATCCGAGCCCAAAGATTCTTGGAGGATCCTGTGTGTTCAGCCGGCGGGTACCGGCAGCGCCCAGGAGAGGGCGTCCTCAAGCTCTCCACAGGGAAAGGCTGGCTGGTACAAATAATTTAGCAACACCTTGTAGAGGTCAACTATCATGCCCGAAGATTATCCATATGTGGCATTTACAGGGAAGCATTTTTAGAGATACGTGTTTTATATATATATAATTATAATTGAATAAACATGTTGGGTCTAGTACATTTTAGTCATGTTTAATGTTGCTCCTGCGTTGTGTTAACTTGTTATTGAGTATGTAGACATCTGAGCTACTAAGATTTGAAGTTTTAATTCTAGATATTAGTTCCTAAAGTGCACATCTTGGATTATGGCATGAAAGGATATTATGTCACTGTCTTGTGTATTTTAGAGAATGTCTGTAGTCACACAAGTGAAAGTCTTACAACTTCCCTCTTCTGTCTTCAGAGTCACGACGAGACGTGGAGGAGCTACTTCTCTGACGTCAACTCCTTCCCCAACGCTGTGTACACCCACTGCTACGATGACTCTGGCACCAAGCTGTTTGTGGCCGGGGGGCCACTGTGCTCCGGGCTGCACGGCAACTACGCTGGGCTCTGGAGCTAGTCTGGTCCATCAGCAGCCATTTTAAAATGACCACTTGTTTCTTTCTCAAATATTCTCTTAGTTTCTGGGCCTTAAAACGGTCTCACTTTGGAATTTCCCCTCACTCATTCGCACCTCACTTGGTTAGCTTTTTCCACCCGTGGGCATCATTTTGTCTCCCTCCTCATAACACCTTAAGTTGTCATCATCGTGTATCTAGTCCGAAATTGGTTCCTTTATACCTGTGTGGCTCTCATCCGGTCTTCAAGTGATCAAACTCTGTGTTATTAATAGTGGAAATCACTGACGTCATAGTGAGACGTGCCAAGCCTATTTAGAAACTATTGATGAACGTATACAAAATATTAAGATATATTTTTTAAAGTGGTTGTATGCCATGGGATTTTTTGGATCCTTTCTTTATTTTCTCTCTTTTTTTGGGGGGGGGATACTTGCACTTAGTGTTTGTGTGCGTTTGGGATTCTGCCCCAGCATTTTGTCTGCACCTCACACACTGATGTGGACGGCAATAAAAAGAAGAGGATGAAACCGATAACGTTTTGAATGATTTTAAATGAGTGGAATTTGACTTGTTAAAAACTTGACCGAGGACATTTGACACAATGAGGCCATTCGGTGCCATCGCAGTCGACAACAACAGTTGCAAAGCAGTATTCTCCAATCACAGAGAAGCAAACCAGAATAACCCAATCAAAAAGTAGCAATTTGTTCTTTTGTTTTCTCACTGATGATGTAAAAGTAGTGATGTCATGTTGATAAATGCCATATACTGTAATTATTCTGTTATGAATAATCCCAGAGAGAAAACCCCCTGCTTATTTTTATTTTTTGATTGTGTAATTTGACATACACGTACACGTTGTTGATAATATTACTATTAGCTTTATTGCTATTATTTATTTATCCTTTCTTACCCTTATGGTTTTGTCAGGGACATTCAACTCCACTTTTGTGAAGGTTGTGTTCTGTCAGCTCCTGTACTACACATTATTCTGAACTAGTATGTTTTGTATATACTGTATGGATTATGTCTCTTAGTTCAAAATGTGGATTAAGTTACTCTGTAATTATTGGCTAATGTTAATCATTGTCAGAGTTTCATGAGGGCAGTTGTCAGAAAGTTGACAGGTGAAAAATGTGGCCTTTGCGTAGTCTGAAGATTAACAACTTTCCTTTCCCTGATGCTTTGATTGTAAATGCGTTTGCGGCAAGAAGTTACGTTATCGAACTCTGAGCCTCTATTTTGAGATGGAGAGTACCATAAATTCAGAAAAGATTTAGCTGTGGAGTTGGACGCTGCTATTGACACATACATTTATGGCACAGTTAATTATAACACTTGTTTGTAATCTCTTTGTTTCAAGTGAGAATTTAGAGTGTGGTGTCCCCCCCTTGTATCGCAAAGACAATAGTAATTTTGTTGCCTTTCTCAAGTCTTTCTGTGAAAGATTGCTTAAGGCTACTTTAGTATTTTCATGGAATTTTAAGAGTTTTCAAGATCCTGCTAAATAAAGAAAAAAGAACATTAACCATACGTTCAACGGATAATTATCATTTTTAAAGTGTATTTTATATACAAATATGTGTAAAATGCATAGATGATACATGCTAACATTATTTTGTACATGTTTGAGGAAGTGTATAGAAGTGTGCGGTCTGGCTTTACTTTTGGCGGTGCCCTCATTTTTTACACACCTCATGAATGTTTTTACAAATTACTGAATCTAAGGGTATTGTATAATACAAATTGCATTTGAAAACAAAACAATTGCATTTTCTAAAAAGAAAATAATTCAAAAAAATGCGTATATTGCTGTAACGTATGATTATTTCAGCATGTCGGACATGGAAATTGAACGGTTGGGTAAACTTTTCTCAGTACTATATTACTGTACGCCAACGAATATGCTATGATGGTGCAAATAATTACCCAGATTATTCCGGGAGCACTGACAATCGGCGACCTTGAGTACCTTGAAAGGCGCCTTATAAATGTAATGTATTATTATTATTTATTATTACTAAAGTAAACCGTTCTGTGGATGGCTGGTCAATGGAAGCGCAAACCACCTTGTGGCCTGACTTTGCTGCATGATGCGTGTCAACAGGTAGTACAAAACCAATGTCGTCCTGTCAAACAACGTCATGCCATAGCTATAAACACATTTAAGTCATAACCGGATGACTCAATCCGTGGTACTGGATTCACAACGGCAGTGTTTTTCAACCTTTTTTGAGCAACGGTAAATGTTTTACATTGGAAAAATATTTGGTCACACCTCCAACCAAAATGTTACAAAATGTCACTGTAGCCCAATACAGTATATATAATTACAATATAATTGGAATTGAGGGAAGACACACGGAGCTCTTCAACAGCCGTCAGTCTCTTTTTGTTTTAAGTTTTTAAAGCAGTTAGGCTTGAAAGGCTCAGCTCACACAGATATGCTATGGGAAATGGTGGCAATATCAAAACAGCTTTGTTGGCCAGAATGGGGAACTCCTTGGCAGCAGACCAAAAACTATCCAAAGGACGAGCAGTAAATCTTAGCTCTAAACCACGATATTGTCTCAGTTCAGTTAGTTCCTCCAGCTCCTGTAAAGTCATGTCCTTTCCAACAACTGATGCTGATCTGGATGGGTCCCTAACCCAGTCAAGGTATTCAGTGGAAGTTGTTCCTGGCCATTTGTACATAAAAAGTTGTACAAACTGCGTACTACATTTGAGTACAACAAATAAGGAGGATAGAACATCAAAGAACGCAAAAACACTTCTATCAAGGGATCATTGATCAACCTGTATTTCATTTTAAATGGAAGATGCTGACCCCTCTCCAGAAAGTCATATTCAAATGTATCCCATACATACAATATTTGGTTCTTCCATCATCAACTTGTAGCAATATAGAGTGTGGACCCCTGTATATCGGTGTCACATGGATTTTTGGTTGGTATAGTTTTATAGTTGCAATGTGTTTGGGGTGCCGTTGGTTCGTTCTCCACTTCAAGATGTAGATGTACGGCAATGCTGTTATGTCACCGCCGGACCCACGCTTGTTGTGTACGAGAGAGGAAGTCACTTTAAATCGAGGTCTTTGTGGTTGCGTAATGTATGCCAACTGTTTATATAGGAGCCATCTTTGCCATTGGCTCAGCACGTTTCACACAAAGAAAGCACAATTCATCTTTGGACAGTAGACAGAAGTTTGAAATAACCATCTAGCCGAGCAAGTGGAAGCAAATCAAATTGAAAAAGTTTGTGTCATGCCTATTCACTTTTTCAAGTCCTTGTCTTTTTGTCTTTCTCCTATTGTTCCTCTGCAGATTTTTCTATTTTGTACATCCAGAATTTTGTATATACTGTGTATATGTTGTGTGTGTGTGTGGGGGGGGGGGGGGGGGGCCAACTATGGGATAAAAAGAAAACCCAAAGAAACCCCAAAACACACCAAAAGTTTAAATATGAAAAGAAGAAAAGCCACAATAAAACACAGCAACAAAAA
>JAVQJS010085174.1:0-10447 GCA_036024795.1 Galaxias rostratus | reverse complement strand
CCCTGAGACTAACTCACCGAACCCCTGGGGTTCGATCGAACCCAGATTAAGAACCACTGATTTAGAGTAACCAATTAACCTGCATTGTGGGAGGACACCGGAGTACCCGGAGGAAACCCACGCCAACACAGGGAGAACATCCAAACTCCACAATAAGGATCTTCTTGCTGTGAGGCAACAGTGCTAACCATTGAGCCACCGTTTCACATTATTTGACAAATATATCAAGTTGTTAGACAACAGAATGACCATCAAACTTGAGATGATGATGAAAATGAAAAAAACAAAAACTTTCACATCTCCAAAAGGAGCTTTGTCCGAAGAACTTTGATAAGCATGGGCCATCGGCTTTTTATGGTGGACCAGCGAGGCCAAATACACTGTAAATTACGAAAACAATGGAAATAGACAAAACACAAGCTAATTAAGAAAACATCTACATCAACATGTGACAACACATGCGCAACTTTTAGAAAACGCGCTGCAAATGCACACAGCACAAAACATTACAGTAACGCGCTGCAAATACAAAAATAGCACTTTACAGAAATGCACTGCAAATGCAAAACCGGAAAATATTACTGAAACGCGCTCCAAGTACAGAAAACACAGCATAATACAGAAACACACTGCAAATACAAAAACGCTAAATGTTAATGCTAAACATAAAGAAAATAAATTAAAACAATTTTTTTTTTTACAGTATTTAAGATTCAGACAAAACAAGAACGTTCGTCTGCTATCATATCATGCAGTAACACTTTGAAATTGTTCAACTGAGACAGATGATGAGGATCCCATAAGCCTTTTTGCTCTGGTGATGATGACAGTTTTGTTATATATTTAAAATGGAGAATATGCCTAAACTCGATGTGTAAATATCGGCCATTGGAAGAAGTTTTATTATAATATCACTGGATAATTATAACTCAATCATCCCAACATCCCATTTTAAAATGACATAGACATAACCACCCACATCTCTCTCATTGGTTGATTACTAGAATAGGCGGGTCTAACAAACAAAATGAAAACACAAACTCACTTCAATTGGAGTGTGTTAAATGCAGCAAATACGTGATATGCTGCGGGGAAAATGTCAGTGTTGGCAACCAATAGTTTAACAAGCGTGTAGAACAACATTGGAAATATAATCCGTATGGGTAAAAGAGAGTACCTCACATGACAGTAGGACTTTTTGCGTTGGTTACTAAATGTCTAGAAAGCGACGTTTTAAAACAACTTACTAAAACCGCACCATGGAGAGCAAAGGGGCAAGCCGTTGTAAAATTGTCGTGGTCGGCGACACTCAATGTGGGAAAACTGCGCTACTTCACGTGTTTGCTAAAGACTCATACCCCGAGGTAAGTTGTTATTTATAAGCCTACTAAATTCAATGCTTATAACTTTGGGTTAATATGGCTTTGCGTCGTTTGCGCACAGCTTGCGCATTGGACATAATCAATAGCACTGGCTACGAGGATCCCACTAACAGTCAAAATGATACTTAATAATATAGTTTTTTGTTTTTGATGATTGCAAATGATTTGTGTTGTACCCTTATACACTGCCCCTTTGTTGCTCTCTCAGTTACTGTAATATGTCTTAGTTTCTCTTAGTCCATTTGCGCGCTAAATACACATTTTCCCTGGGACTTTCTTATAAAAAGTAACCCCTCTGTGCGGCCGTGCCATGATGTTGGTGACAATTTTGTACTTGTGAGACTAATGGGCTAATGTGTATGGAGCAACTTTTTATTAATTTGCCGTGTAAATTGTCCTGGTGTTAATGCCTTTTTGTATTACAGAATTATGTTCCTACTGTCTTCGAGAATTATACAGCCAGTTTCGAGATCGAAAAACAGCGGATCGAGTTGAATATGTGGGACACATCGGGTAAGAGGCTATATTTGAAAAAGAGTTGATTGACATTGAAAAAGAAAGGTGAATAACACCCGTGTAAGAGAATACATTCCATTTGCCATCACGCGTTAGGTTGTGAACTGAGTTTCGTTGCTCATCGTGTCATCAGGCATCCACTCACTCTACAGGCTCTCAGCTTGCCAAATAAGCTTGCTTAATACTCAGCAATATTCAAGATTGTGCCAAGTATAACTTTAAATAGCACAAGACTGACGCCAATGGGGAAACCTGACATATATATCAGAACATTAATATCAACATGCCTGCTCTTACAGAGTCAAACACTGTTTCATTCACTTCAGGGAGCTGAGGGTTGGCAAAAACACTAGGCAACTTGTCTGCCGCTACCTTTCTCTCTTTGAATATTGGGCTGCATGTAGAACACTACTCACCTCTACTTATGAAACAATTACGTCAAACCTGTTCTCACTGACAAGAGTGTAACTTGGCTGGTATGCTCTGGAATGAATAGCCAATTTACTGTGCAAGTGACAAGAGAGGCAGACCAGCCAAACAAGCTTGAGATAAAAAGTAACTAAATGCAAATGTAAGTTTTTTTGGTTGGGGACTGTTTTGAGAAATCCTACTGTGAATTTTCTTCGGACGATACCTATTGCTCACTGATTGCCTAATGCAAGCTTCAGTCAATGTATTCAAGGGACTGTGACCATAAGCTATTATACAAGAAATTACTCAATAATAACTAGCGTAATTATGACTTCAATGTTAAATTCACAATCTGAAAAAATTCCAAACATTTAAATCCTCCTTTGAATGTAGGCAGTAAGCTTAGAGGGCTGAAAGGGAGAGGGGTAGGGCACTGCACACCAAGGCTGAAGGGGAGAGCGGTAGGGCACTGCACACCAGGTCTTGGAGTGAGGAAGAAGAGCATGATTCAGGGTTTGGGGTGAGGAAGAAGAGCATGAGTCAGCCTCAATCTGATACCAGCTGCTCTAAAGCAAAGTGAACCAAAGCAGGATCGTGTGAACGTTAGCGTCCCAGTGTTGGCCAAGTAGGCTGTGTAAGCTAAGTCTGAGCTGACAGTATGGTCTGACAGGTAGACAGGCACTGTAACCTAGATCACTACACAACCAGACAACCTGTTCTTGAACCTGAACGTTGGCAGTACGCGACCCTTGCTGACTGTCTCTGTAGTCTTAACGTCCTGCAAGTGTATTTGTCCATGTGCCAGACTCATAACAAATGGACAATACCTACACAATATGTTTTTTTTGTTTTGTTTGTATGAATTTGAGTATTCAAAAAGACGTGTCTTGTGTAGACAAGTGAGACATGGCTGGGCCTGTGTGCGTGCGCGTGCGTGCGTGTGCTTGTGCGTGCGTGCGCGTGCGTGTGTGTGTGTGTGTGGCATGCTATACGTTAAGTTGGCATGGTAGCAGGTGATTAGAATAACAAATCCAGTGTGTGTAAAGTTATATCTTGGGTTGACAGGGAACCAGTAGAAGCAAGTATAGTCTATGAGCATCAGATGGACTGGGCCATGGTAAAGATGTGCTGCATTACTGTTATGAGAAACAACGCATCTCATAATTTTTGATGTTGTCCTTTAAAAAAAAAATCTATTACAGTGAGTGGTTTCTTGCTGTCTGTTTCATTACATGTGTTTTGTTAGACAGCTGCAGGCTACACGCTGCTACACACTGGCTTGCAGAGCTGCTGAACTGGTGGAGCGTTGCAAGCTTAAGCTTTGTTTTAAGCTGGAATTTGGCTAGAACAGAAACACATTTGGACATGATACGGGTGCTAAGCAAAAAGTTCTTAACAGTTGCTTTTCCATATCTTGAGTGCTGAATGTGTAATAAAAAAGCATCCCTTTGTGTTCATTCGGTAACATTTATTTTTAGCCACAGAGTACATGGAGTATGCTTTAATCAATGATGTGCTTTTAGAGGAGTTAATTGTAAGTAATGGAAGATCATATATGTTTATATTTTCAATATCGTACCTGTCCAAAAACAGATACTGTATGTGTACAGTATATTGTAGGTAAGGCTAGATGAAGGATGTAGAGACCTACCGTGTTAGACGGTAAATGGAATGCGACAGAGAAGCCTACTCCCAGCAGTGGGGAGGGAGGCTGACAGGAGAACTAGCTATGGCACTGGATAGGACCAGAGGCCAGGGCTGGCGTTGCTGCCGTGCCCCCATGTTGCCAGCACAGCGCTGACTGCAGCTGAGTGGCACTAATTAAGCGGGCGCTCCTAGCCCACGCTCACAGGCCCGAGAAACACTTGCCCTCTGTCTCTTCCACTCTGCTCATCCTGGCCTTCCCCACTCACCTCCCACTGCCTACTCTGCCCTTCCCTTGCTCCTCCCCCTGCTCGCCTGCCCGTGGAGCGCTCCTCACCGTTCGTTCCCCACTCACCACTGCTCTGCATCTGTGTCTTACTGCGATTCCCTCTACTTTTCTTTACTGCCTACTTTTGTTTTTGTCTCAAACATTCATCCTTATGACTTGGTGAACTCTGTGGTTTCTCTGTTTGTCCAACCCAGTCATTTTGTTCCTCTCAGCCTCTTTCTCGTTTGTTAGCCATTATCGCAACCCTCTTTTCTCACAAGGATCCATCTATCCTTTTTCACCCATCCCTCTTTCATTTCATTTAGGAATTCCTTTCATCTGCTTTTCTATTCCATCATTTTTTTTCTTCTAAAGCATCTCCCTCCCTTTCCCAATCTCAAATCCATCCCTCTGTACTCCTGCTACCTATATGTAGCAACCGGTCAAAATCTTAGCTATCCCTCAAATACTTATCTCTGGACATCAGCACATAGTGTTGGGCTTAGCCTAATCTGTTTATGCAGCGTGGCAGAGACCAACACATCTTGGGAGTGGTGTATAGCCAAGTCGGCACCAAGCACATACCACTGATCCCTCATTATCTGACAATCCCAGAAATAGAAGGGAAAAAACTAGATAAGCTGGATGAAAAAGTGGATTTGCTTGTGTTTCCTCTGTGTGCATTGTATGTGTCCCTGAGAATATTAATATTGTTTGTTTTTGCTCGTTGATTGGGGATTTCACTGTGAGTCTGTCAAAGATAAAGATTTGACAATAAATAAGATAAGTGGGTTCACTCTCTGTAAAGAAAGATAAAACATTCAACCACCATTATTTTAGTAGGAGTTTGTTTCAAACCTAAATGTTGTTTTTATCAAATGTTCGAAGTCTGTGTTTGGATTTAGTTTTCAGGCTTTCAGCGACACTGTGAGCTTTCTACTTCAATGATTTGTCCCCTAGGTAACTTACTGTTCTGTCAGACTTTTACATCCTGTGAAAGCACCTCTTGGTAAAGGTGAAGTTGGTCGGAAAGACACGCACGTATGCATACACCATCTCCCACATGCAGTACAAACATGCACTTTTCATTCATGTGCTCCCTCTGTTACTGTTTTACTGTAGCCCCGCCACTGACAAACTTTCTTGCTTTCTTGTTGGCTTCCCGTCCAATCTCACTGCTTTACTTTTTATTACCAAGTCAATGGGAGTTTGCTATGGGCACTTCAGGCCATCATTAATTCATAAGCAACTTTTATGACCTCAATCATATGTTAGCTTTCTGAAATCTGACCAAGAAGAGAGTGATATGGCACCTGGCTCAATCACAAAAGTGTGTGTGTGTGTGCGCGCGCGCGCTCGTGTCTTTGCATATTTGTTTTGTTTCAAGTATGTGAGACGCCAAAAGGGGTAAAGGGCAGTGAGTGAGTGCCTAGGGGGGCATGTTGTCAGTGTGTAACAGCGGGCTCAGTGTGCTCTCTGCTAAGTGCCCCAGGCTCAGCCCATGTGAGTGAAAGGCAGCTTGAGAGTGATAGGGGGATAAGTGAGTGTCGGTAAGTCTGGTGGAAAGTGTGTGCAGTCTGCTCGGGGTCTCGTGGCCATGGAGCCCTGCTGGAAACCCAGGGAACATTGTAAAATCAATGGCAGAGATGCTTCTCTTTGTGGAGCCCCACGGGAGCATCTATCCATCTTATCTACAGGCCCGACCACTCACTGGAGAAGCGCTCAGACTGCTCTGGTGGCTGGCGCTGCGCTGCAGGCACACACACACACACACACACACACACACAAACAGGGGGGCACTCAATGGCTTCATCCATTCACTCCACAGATCCTAAATCTATTCTGTCCCTCATTCATAATGCAGGAGATTGGTCAGACCACTGTTCTGTCTGCACACAATAGCATGCCATTATTGAGTGAAGTGTAGAGTGGCGGCTATACTACTACCCCGTTATCACTGCTGCTATCAAAGGAGGGACACAACTAGGCTTTCCTGGTTCCCTTTCTATTTCCCATTTGAATTTATGGCCGTCCATCAGGCGCTGAAAAGAAACAGAACCACACGCTCATTATGTCACCCTTCACATCACTCCATGTATCACTCCATTACGTGATGAAAGTCTCATTGTTGGAGCATGTATTTAAGAACACATTGAAACAACTTGCCTGAAAGAACTAGATTCGACACACAAAGAAGTCACAGACATTCACAGGACACCCACTGTTCCAGGATTGTAGAAATTCCACTATCAACCTGACCTGTTCTGTCCCAGTACATGGTCACCCACATGCCGTATCCATTCAATTAAGAAAATGTGTAAGTCTTAAGCTGGAGAAAAAAGACTGTGCTGGATTTGTGAGGTTCTCTGTGCTTGTGGGCAGCATATTGCTCCATGGAGGCCTGCTGTACATAAACACATCAGGAGATGGGGGGGTGAGGCCTGCTTAGTGCCAGGGGGAGAGATGCCCAGATGCCAGCCTGTGCCCTCTGTCATACATCAGAGGAGATTCTGCGGGCTTCCTGGCTGATGCCAGGCAGTGTTGCTCATCACTGCTGGCTGGCAGTGTCTGCCCTTTGTGCCCAGGGGAGGTCTCAGAAACCTCTAGAAACTCTAGACAGTGTTTATCTCCTCTCCTCTGAATTTTTCTTTCCAACTTGGTTTTAATTATTTGTGAACTAGACTTGTTTAAAACCTATACAAAATGAAAAACACCAAACAGTAAATTTGGGATTTAGCCTTGACATTACACCTTTTCTAGACGCAGGCACACACACACACACACACCAGAACAGCTTCTTCAGGTCGTTCTCCACACAGTCTATTAGAGTAATAAACCAGGGTCTCCCTCTGCTTCATTTCAGGTGCATAGATTACCGTCATGCATATGAACTATTTTCTAAACTATTACAAAGCGTTGTGCCAGAAAGGTATTGTTTTCACATTGTCTGCAGTTATTCAGGTTCAATTCGGTCACATTGCTCAGTCTATGATAAACGTGTCTGAAGTCTTTTCATAATTGGGTCTGGGTCTTCAAACCAAACTTTGTGTGAAACGGGCCAACCGTTCCTCCCTACGGTAGTTAGAATGTCTATGCTGCCCAATGTGCTCAGAATATTAATCAACAGTTCAAACAGACACGTAAAGCTGTTTAGATCACTGATCCTAACACCTCAATAGAGCAGAGGACTAAAAAATACATATATCCAAAATTAGACTTTGCATATTAATAGAAAGTAGATGGAAATTTGAATGAACTCTCTGAACTTTGGTGGGTGTTGTGCATGTGTGTTCAAAGGAAGGAGACCGTGCTTGCCTTGTGGGCTGTATGAAAGTATGTGTCCTGCTGTGTGTGTAATTATCCAACAGGCCTGGGAAGTTATGTGTGTGTGTTTGTGTGTGTGTTTGTATGTGTGTGTGGCCAGCGACAGAACCTATTACAGTATGTTAATCGTTTTGGTCTGATCTTAGCAGCCATGCATTTACTGGGTTCTTCCTCATCGTACAGTGTAGTGCCAGGGCATAAAACTGTCTTCAATATTTAATCCAAGAGGGTGATATTACTTTAATCCCATCACCGAGTGGAATAATCTGTAGGTGACTGATAAATCCATTTGAATCAAAAGTATTTTGTAATTAAATAGTAGTTGATAGGTAATTCCTTTAGGGAATACAACAGACTGGTTTGGTTCACAATTTTATCAGATACTCACAAACATATTTAAAAACAATGTGAAAAAAGGAAAATTGTCTGACTGTACATATGGTCACTAATTTCTAACTTTAACACGTAGTAAGACTGTACTATACTACGTACCCTGATCCAAATGATGTAATTTATAAAATACTACTCGACAGAGCGCTTCATGCTGGAAATATGCTATAAGCTATAGACCACAGTTAAACGCTGTGTTAAGTGGGATTGCAGAGGAAAGCGAGGGAACAACAACACATTCTGGTAAGCAGAGAGAAATCCCAACAATTACAGGAGGGGAACAACAACAGAAATGACAGGGAAAAAAAACACAGTTGGCATCCGACATCAAAAGGTATGACAACCCCATGTGGAGTCACAACATGGCCTTGCAGTTTACAGAACACTGTCTTCTCCTATGCGTCGGTGCATTGTACCACCCATATTGTAAATACCCATAGGACGCACACTAGCTGTTATAACCTTGGCCCAGCTGAAGGGATGAACATAATAAACATAGTTAGCCTTGTGAGCCTACTCACGGGGTTCTCACTAAAAACAAGAAGGGCCATCATATGCAGGGAAACTTTATTTTCTTGCATGAGAAGAGAGATTTAAGCAAGGTGGTTTCTGCTGCACCAACATGCAGAGGGTGTGTATCTGTATTATTACTACTGGCACAAGTTTGGTGTGGAAAACCAGTGGCTCTGAGTTCAGCCAGATGGAGGGTAGTTCATTCCTGCTGTGCATCAACAGCGGGCGGACTCCCATGGGGACATCGTACTACAGGTCTCTGAGAGGGTCAAAAAGCTCAAAATCAATATACATTAGCTTCTGCTCTGGTGATGAACATGGTTAAGGTCACGCCATGCCACCTTGAGACCAAAGATTGGCTTTCATTCCGGACTCAGTTTACGTAAGAGAGAGAAAAGAAGGAACTTGACCAGCTTATTCATTTAGCCATATTCAGCAACCAAGTTCTATTCCAATGGGTTTTAATTTGCTTTTCATTCTCCTCAGTAGGGTTACAATAGAGCTCAACTCTAAACACCTGTACAATTGGTCCTGTATTTTCCTAACACCTGCCTTCCAGTGTCAGTTTCTCACCAAACCTTTGGAACATTGGGAACGCCTTCCATCCTGTCGATCCAATTTTTTTTCCTGGGGTTTTACATCCTTCCATTCATGTCTTACACAAAGACACCTTTTTTAGTTCTCCAGGTTGCTACGACACTGCTAGTGCAACCTTAAATTTCTTCTGCTCTCCCTAATAAAACAAAGTGCGTGCGTGCGTGCGTGTGTGTGTGTGTGTGTGTGTGAGAGAGAGAGAGAGAGAGAAAACCAATCAAAAGCACATAAAAAGAGAGCGATAAATGTCTCCTTCACAGAAGACTGCGTCATGAGTAGGTTGCACACCCAAGATGGAATGAGAATTAGAGTTCTAGGCTTATTCCTTGTCATTGTTAAAGCATTAGTTGCTTCTGTTTACAGAAACGTGTGGTGACCAAATGCTTCTTGTAATACTTTCTGACTTTAATGGGCTTCCCTCTCCATTTATTTCAGCTTCAAAAAGAAAAACTGAAACAACAAAAACTGCACAAATACTTTTTTTTTATTACGTAATTGGATTTCATCAAATTAATATTCAGCATTTTGCCAGGCTTATTCCTTCTCTCCCCTGGGAAAAGGTAGAATAACGTATTTAATTGGTTCCATCTCAAACTGTGTTTGCTCACAGGACCCTAAAAAGTGCAACTCATGGCAGATTTTTCCCATTTGATCAGAACCTTTTAGCTGAATATTCTAGTTGTTTTGGAGTGGTTATTTCCCCCTATTGAAAAGAACATGAGTTGTTTGTAGCTATGGGATCCAAAAAGTCACTAATGAAAACGGATGAATCTCTCATTCTTTTGAACATAAAAAAGGGTGTTTCCTACCGCTGTGTAGTTTGTTTTCGTGAATGATTCGAATGGTTCAGTTTGCGACCCATGGTTCGGATTGTGCTTGTGAACCACCCCAGTTCCGATCAGAAAGTACCACCCCAGTTCCGATCAGAAAGTAAGGCTTTGTGCGGAATCTCATACCATACATCTTTAACATTTTAAATGGAGATGAATTGTTTTGTGTGTTTTTTGCATAGTGCGAGTCTTAGATTTTGGGGGATTTACACTGCAAGTAGCTACAATTATAAGGGCATTTCAGAATTAATTGTACAGTTTTATGCATTACTGTAATTGATAAAGAACATATACTTTGCAAACGTGATTGTTAGCCGAATAGTTCCTTAAGGTAATAAGTTAGTATGCAGTTTGTATTGATGCTAAAATTAAACTTTTACGTTAGTACAGAGGCAAAAACTAGTCCAGAGACGAGAACAGAATGTACATTGTCTGTTTGAGCCAGCTACTCCTGATTCATCCATCCATCCATCCATTATCAGAACCGCTTATCCTATGCAGGGTCACGGGGGGGCTGGAGCCTATCCCAGCTGACTTCGGGCGAGAGGCAGGGTACACCCTGGACAGATCGCCAG
>JAVQJS010085133.1:0-37916 GCA_036024795.1 Galaxias rostratus | reverse complement strand
ACTGTTTGTTTACTTGATATGTTTTTTTTGTGTATAGCAGTTTTTTTTCCATATATAACAGCGCTCTCTTTCACACACACACACACACACACACACACACACACACACACACACACACACACACACACAAACACACACACACACACACAGGAAAAAAACACACAAACACGAACAAATAGTAACACTCTTGCACAATCTCTCGCACACAAACGCACACGTGCACACTGATTCCCGGTGGCCTGCCTGGTTTCACTGTTCCCCAGACAGAGCGTGATCCGCAGACAGGACGGCCCTTTTACCTCCGGGCTAGTCTGCGAGATCCGTCTGGGTGTCCCATCCAGGAAGGAGAGGAGATAGAGGGGCTTCACCTACTTTATGACGCTCCAGAGCCTGGACTGAAAGAAAAAAAGCCTTTTCCCCTCTCCCTCTGAATTGATGTTACTAGCAAATGTTGACATATTTCTGGGATTGTTACTCTGATTTTGTGTGCCCACAACAGTTTAAAACTGTATCCGTCTCTTATCTTTTTCTTATGCCCCCACTACCTTTATTCCAGCCTCTTCATCCTGTTGTCCGCCCGCGAGGGTATTTTTGACCCCGTATTTATCTTTAATTTTATTATCTCATTAGAGTTTTTCTTCCATCTCCACCTGCCTCTCCACTTGTGTGATGAAGTGATTTAGCCAAGTCATCGCCCATGCTAGAAAAGACTCATAGCCCAGTAAATGCATGGGCCCTCATCCTTTAGTCACAAACATTTACATACCAAGTACCAAGTTGGCCGCAGAGACACCGAATACAGACCCGAAGGTGAGATGGAAGTGACCATGGAGGGAAGACCGCCCGACTACACTGGATGAGACATCACAAACTCCAGATAATTTAAGAGAGTCATCCCCAGTAACTTGGCTGCATTGCAGAGAGCAGGTCTGACCTTGAAACCCCTAATGCTGAATGTGTCTCAGAGACCTCAATGAGTGGCACCAAGTAGCCAGAAGAATATGTTTCTGAAGTTCCATGGGCAGTCAGGCCATCCAGAACCGCCTAAAACTGACCTCAGAATGATGAATGGTTTATATCGGCCTCGTCGGTACAGTGAAATTTTTCAGTTTGACAAGTCGTGTCCGGAGTGTCAGCTGACCACACCAGCTTGAAGGGGAGCTTCCGATGCTTATGCCTTCTGTCGAGTTTGGCTTCTCAAGGATAGGCATAGGTATTGTAGGCCCACTGGAGAAAAGCAGTGCTACTGATACATACATTTAGCAGTCTTTGAGAGGTTATGAACACACATTGCCTGATCACAGATGGCCTCATTTAAATGTTCTCTCGAGTGGGGATACAGGAGAGATCCTTACTGATGAAGACACTAACTTCACCTCAAAACTCCGGAAAGAGGTGTAAATCCTCATCTGGTTTATCGGGAAAAAGAGGTACCGGTTCTGTACCAGTTCAGAGTAATGCTACTCGGACCCCAGCGACGGGTAGATGAGGTTCTCCAAGAAGCCGAGGCATCGTCGAGACATCGTCGTCTGCAATGGGCCCTGTGAAGTACATTTGAGACAACCTCAGAGAGATATTACGGCTCATCCAGTGAGGAGGGTCCACGACCCTTGAACGGTGTCACGTCACCCAATCCGAGGTTCAGTAACTTTGATATGTGGTAGGAGGAGGAGTGATTCTTCCCCAGGTGAGAAAGGTTGAAGTCATCCAGATGATCCCGCCTCCTAAAATCGATCGAAGGGCAAGATTCTTCCTGGGATTGATTGGATTGTATCCCGTGCTCATCCCTTACTTCGTTGTCAGATCAGCACTGATAAAGAACTCGTGTTCATGTGAGTCAAATGCACACTGGAATGTGAGGCCACCTTGAACAACCTGAGTCTGCAAACGACCGGTTGTACTGAATCCAAACCCCGTTCTCCCTTACACAGAGCCGACCCATGCAGCGAGTGTTGGGCTAGGATCAGTGCTTAGCAAGGAGAGGATACGGACCAGATAACTTTCCTCTGTATCAGCAGAAAGCTGTTTCCATGAGAACGCAATTATTCAGCGGTTGAAAAAGAGGGCGTTGGCCGTTGAGTGGGCCCTGGATACGTTCAAGTACTATTTGATTGGTAAAAACTTTAGCCTGGAGTCAGATTGTTTTTATAATTGATTGATGAAGTGAATTATGAACATCACCTCGTCTGGTCAACTACCAGTACCAAATCTTCACAACATTTACCCTCCTAGACACAGAACACAGTTGTCGTTAACACACCTTTTCCCCCCAGTCTGGGTATACTAATACAAAACAAGACAGAGATGTATTGGTCATTGGAATTTATAATCATTATTTGCTCACAATCTCACAGTCATAGAGAACCCATAGCAAACATCCCCACATTAGCCTAGAAGTAGAAGCGTCATCTGGACAAAATCCTTCAGGGTAGGGAACCTATAAAGAAAAAATGTGAATCTGAATAGTGTCAATAATTTTCCATAATTATTATTGAAATCTGTGTAATTGTGTAAGTAGGATGGAGTTGTACATAAACATGTATTTTTTAACATTCATGGTTATAATTTGATTGTAGCACGCCTACCTTTTAAAGGTTTAATTAGCGTAGTTGATCAGAAAGCCACAGGGGAGGAGTGTGTTGATTAATTGATGGTTTTATAAAGATACCATTTTGGGCATGGCACAGTGAGGGTGAGGCTAGGAGAGACCCCTCACATGGTTGAGCCTGTGCCAAACCCCTTCAATTGTTAGAATGTTTGAAGATCTGTAAAAGTCTATTTTTGTTTGTTTTGTTTGTTTTCGGGGGCCTGCCCTTTGTAAATAAATAACCCACTTAAGCACAGCAACTGCCTGCGTTCTGCCTACATGTTCACCCCTGTTGAGCCCTCTGGTACGACTATCTTACAGCTTGTGTTTTCTTCTCTGAAAAATAACAAGGTCTGGGGCTGTGTGTGCATGTGTCTTGCGCTGGCTGCCTGGTCTGGCTGCGCTGGGCCCGCTTCTTGTGTGGTCCCCCGGCAAACTTTATGATTTATTCAGCTAAAGGCAGAGGAGCACGACCCCCAGTGACCACAGAGAGAGAGCTGCACGTGGGTTTAATGATTTCAGCACAAAAATGTCTGCTATGGCTCGGTCTGCATGGAACCCCGACCCCCCCCCCCCCCCGCTAGCTGAATGGTGGGGGCTTGAAAAGAGAGCTCGGCCAAGCAGCCCGAGTCAATACAAGTCGGCACTGCACATCTACTTTGGAGGATTACGAGGAAAGGGGGCTGCGGGCCAGTGTGGGGATCTCTGCCGAATTGGCACATTGAAAATGTTTCATCCTCTCCTGTTCACACCTACTTGTTTGACGATCTCTGTTTATGTTTCCGTTTTCGAGGAGCGACCCACCTCGTTCCCTTTCGTCCTGATCTACTTTCAACGACTCTACCTGCCCCCTCAGCCCAGTTTGGTGGCAGTTGTATGGAAACAGGGAAACTAAGGATGATGTAACCACGGGTTGGGAGAACAGGGACAGAAATAATAGTCAGGACGGCCGACAGAGATTTGGCACGTTCCCTCGCCAAAATGTCCAGGGGTGATGCTTGCTGTAGCCAGCGACTGATGAGGACTTGGATCCGCCTGCACTTGGTGCTGCTCTCCCCTGCTTGTTTGGCCTCATCACCCCAATGCACGATGATGTCATCCTCAGCGATGTGAGAAAATGCTACGAGGCCATCGTGAGCGGATTCACGATGATGCCACACGTTCCCGACTTCCCTATTGTGGACAGAAGCCGTGTGTTTACTTCATTACTTCATCACTTTTGGGCGTATGGGGTGCGCATGCATCAATGTGTGTGTGTGCGTGTGTGTGTGTGCGCGTGAGCGTGTGTGTTTCTATGAAGCCATATCACTAAGGTCATGGTTGCAAGCACATTCCACAGCCCTGAGGAAGGATTACACTGGGGTCAGCGTGTGGCGGGCGCGTCGTGGGGTTCTCCACCCCACCCATCCCCTGCCTCAATCCTTACCCAGCCCACCACCACCAGACGCTGGACTCCCAGTGAGTAATGAGTTCGCCCAGCGGAGCCCTAGTACACGCCCAAGGCCCAAGGAAATATATGTGCTCACCATGTCTGGTATGACAACCCCCCTCCTTGACTAGCCAGGAACACAAACTCATATCTGCTGCCTTCTCTTTGATCCCCCTAATCCCTCCAGAAAATGTATTGTCCCTCTTGTCTACATATGTCGAGCTATGTTGGTCTAAACGCAGCTTCAGTTTGTATGAGCACACGTACGTTCATGAGTTTCAACACACATACACTCACACACACACACACACACACACACATTAAAACAAAAAATTCCAATAGGACAAGGCACCCGTCATAAAAGAAAAAACACCTGAACACTTTAATTTAGGTTACCTGAAGTCTCCAGCAGCAAATTTGGCCTCAGCCAAAGAAAAGGCAGCCTCCCTCATCACCTCTCCCATCAATGTTTTTGTCTAGTAGAGGAAATGTAAGAATTGGAAGGTAAAGTGTCAACAGTTTTTTAAACCTTGAAGTGGACGTAAATTGATGACTAAGTGAGATATTCGATCAAATTATTCAAAGTAGCTACCTCAATAATCTTACGAAGGATCTGCCGGAAACGCATAGAGAGGGCATCTGCCTTCTTCTTTAGTAGGTTACGGCCGGTTTGGGCTCCTTTCAGACGAGCTTTCATAATGGTCTGAGCCCTGGTATTGTAAGCACATAAGACCACGGGGAAAATTTCATCTTTGCCAAATAACACATGATTTTTAATAGTTAATATGATACCTTAATCTAATCGAATTGACATTCATTAGACTGCAATATGTTTTATGGAATGGTATGGTATGCCTTGTTGGTATGTCACAAATGCATTTAAAATATAATTAATGAAAAGGTTTGACTCATTTGACAGCTCACAGCACTTCCCACATTCCACGTAGCATCACATGACATGACGGGGGAATATCGTTGCAATTTCAAGGCTTACAGTTTTTAAGTCGATATAACGCAACACAATCAAAATCAATTCAAACGTAAACATTGATTATTAATATATACCGCGATAAATATCAATATCAACTAGCAACGTTAGCTAGCAACTCTGAACTGGGCAAGCTGCTTACATTCTGGAGGGGAATACGTCAATCCTGTCTTTAGTTGACATCTTGCGTCCTCCTTAAACACCGTACTCTAATGAATTAACTATAAAAACTGCGTCAGCTCGTATGATTATGTCTAATAAGAGCTTTATTGTCCTGCTATCTGAAACAAATTGTAAATAGGGCTGCCGTCGTGATCTTCAAGGCAGAATTAGAGCTCAGCTGGTTACAAGTCATGTGACTTTCTTTTCTTTCTTTTTTTTGCGAAACTCTTCTTCGTTTGTCTGCGCGTGCCAAAACGGCCTGATCTCTTCCGGGTCGAGAAATTAGCACATCGATGAATTCGAAGTTTTAGTAATCGGGCCCATTTATTTTCAAATCCCCCCGAAAACGTCAGGAATTACAATATTTCTATAACAGGACATTCCATTGTATCATTCTGTAACCGTATGATACAGGTGAGATTTTTGCCTTTCTTACATCTATAAAAAAGCCGTTTGCCGGGGTTGGGGTTACCGAGTCGCTTAGCCATGCCCTGCCTGGTAAACCAACAGGCTGAGCTAACTTAGCCAATTAGATTGCATGTGCCGCATGTGGGAACTAACGATGCGAAAGGACTAGCCGCTTCGCTAGCTGACACGTTAGCTCAGTCCGTTTTTGTTCACGACAGCTAACGTTTACAGATTGCCAACCAAATGCGCTATATCTGAACACAATAATTAGCTAGGTATTCACGTTATCCTACATTGTATTAGTTTATGTCTTCAATTATTGCCTTAGCCAGGTGAGGATTTTAATAGTATTTGGGTGAAAGTTCTTAGCTGTATCTTCAATTTGCATTCAGTAACCGTACTGAAACATTTAAGAAACATTTGCTACAGCTGTATTGCATCATGCCATTTGTTATAACCATATTGCGTCATTGTTTTATTAAATGGATACACTCTTTACATATAGTCTACGAGAATTAATTCCGGACAGGATAGTGTACGAGAAAAATGGAAATACCTAGTTATTGGACATGAAAGGCTAGTTAACAGAACTGATCATATGGTTGGATTGTACTAGCAGGATACTTTGCGTAGACAAGGCTCTTTTATGTAAAGGAAGCTTATTTCCCTTCATATCTTCAGTGTTGTATTTAAAAGCAATTGCATGTGTGTCACATTGTTTCGTTCTCAGCGATGCCGGGGCTTAGCTGTAGGTTTTACCAGCACCGGTTCCCAGAGGTGGATGATGTGGTCATGGTCAATGTGCGCTCCATCGCTGAGATGGGCGCCTATGTTAGCCTTTTAGAGTACAATAACATTGAGGGCATGATCCTCCTGAGCGAGTTGTCCCGCCGACGTATCCGCTCCATCAACAAGCTCATCCGCATAGGCCGCAACGAGTGTGTGGTGGTCATCAGAGTGGACAAAGAAAAGGGTGAGCAACGGCCGCTGTGTCTTTGTATGAAGTTAGTTTCATGGTCCAAAAAGATTGTTTGCTTTTTCTAATGCATTGTCACAATTCCTTCAGGATATATTGATCTGTCAAAGAGAAGAGTTTCACCAGAGGAGGCCATCAAGTGTGAAGACAAATTTACCAAATCCAAAACCGTAGGTCTCACTTCTCCAATCCGTTCCTTTGTGCTCTAGTAGATGAAGGGCCAGAGCCCAGCAGTTGTTCACAGTAAGCTTGTATGTGGTCCGCTGTGGCAGGTGTACAGCATCCTTCGACACGTGGCGGAGGTGTTGGAATACGGCAAGGACGAACAGCTGGAGAGCCTGTTCCAGCGCACCGCCTGGGTGTTTGACGAGAAAGACAAGCGACCGGGCTATGGCGCCTACGACGTCTTCAAACAGGCGGTATCGTACGTAGTCTTTCAGTTCTTCACGGA
Source organism: Galaxias rostratus (assembly GCA_036024795.1). Taxonomy (NCBI): domain Eukaryota; kingdom Metazoa; phylum Chordata; class Actinopteri; order Galaxiiformes; family Galaxiidae; genus Galaxias; species Galaxias rostratus. Next base: position 30,915 of record JAVQJS010085133.1, on the reverse strand, counting down.
GTGTAGGATCAAAGAACGTTAGTGAAGTTTTAGTTTGGGTTACATATTCAGGAGGGGGCTTGGCATGGCTCTGATACTGTGAGGCTGTTGAGCTTTCTGTTTTTCAATATTGTTTCTATTTGTTGCTCACAGGGACCCTGCCATTCTTGATGGACTGGACTTGACTGAGGAGGAAAGGGCTGTGTTAATTGATAACATCAACAGGCGACTCACTCCACAAGCTGTCAAAATCAGAGCAGGTACGACAGCTTTGCGTGGTCACAAGCAATCTGATGAAAGTGGACAGATTTATAGATAATTTAGATGTATTTATTCAAGCATACAAACTAAACGAGGAAAGAACAACGTTAATGTATCTCAAAAATGTTTCTCTACAGATATTGAAGTGGCATGCTACGGGTATGAGGGTATTGATGCTGTCAAAGAGGCTTTGAGGGCAGGACTTAACTGCTCCACAGAAGTCATGCCCATTAAGGTAGGCAGCTGTTCTGATATGAGAGTGACTTTTCACATTCCTGCTCATCTTGTAACAAACCACGGATGTTGTCGGTAGATTAACCTGATCGCACCGCCACGGTACGTGATGACCACGACCACTCTGGAGCGCACAGAGGGACTGGCGGTCCTCAACCAGGCCATGGCTGCCATCAAGGACAGGATCGAGGAGAAGAGGGGAGTGTTCAACATCCAGATGGAGGTGAGCGTGCCGATAGTCAAGGGGGAAAAGGTGTCCGGGGGCATGCCAGGCTCGGTAGGATGTGAAGAGGTGTTCATGATATTCCTTACTCAACGCGAGGCATTTGTGGGTTGTCTCATAGCCTAAGGTGGTGACCGACACGGACGAGACAGAGCTAGCCCGGCAACTGGAGAGGCTAGAGCGGGAGAACGCCGAGGTGGACGGAGACGACGATGCTGAGGAGATGGAAGCCAAAGCAGAAGACTAGCTCTAAGCAGTAGAGGCTGGTGGGAAGGATACCGAGAATAAAATGGACACCCCTGGTCAGAATCACACATTTTACAACAGTAACTCAAGCATTCATTTGCAGATGTCCCACTCTTGGAATACAGAGGGAATGGCTGTCTCAGAAGTTGGTAACAGCTCTTTTCTGTTGTCTGTGTCTATACATAGACAACAATGAAGCTTAATTTCCACTGATATGTCGATTATAGCTTCAATTTTAAACACACAGATTTAAGTAAATAATACCCTAAAACTATTGAACTGTCTTCAACCAGTGGCCTTCACCAATCTCCTGCTGAAGAGCCCTTGTCTTCAGTATCGATGGCGCTTCACCTATGGCTGGTCACAGGAAAAGATACAGAGCATAGGCTCTTGTGTGTCGGCACATTAGTCATGGGTGACTGCAGTTCCTTTTCCAGTGTGTGGGTTTTTACTGGCAGGATCTTACTCGTTTGGCTCACATGGCATCAATAAAGTTCTGGATGTTTCGATCTCATTGAGTCTTTATCAGTGAATGTTTTGTAATGAACGGGTGAGATGAAGTGAATGCGTTACATAACTTGTCTCCAGTGGAGCAGTGCGCAGACACCATCTGTTTAGTATGTGTCTATTAGAGAAATAACTGATCTAGTTCCCAATCTTATAACACCCTGCAGTGGATGGACTAGTTGGCAGGGATGGCTAATTTTGATACGTAACTGCACAACCCAAACACCTAGTAATCACAGAAATTGCACAGGTTGAACATATATAAAAATCTAATTTATTCAAATCAAATGTCCACCAATACAAAACACAAATGGATGTTTTTAGCTATCGTATATTTTTCCAGATTAACCTACAGTGGTTATGAAGTCTGCTTTGGGGAAATTGATTTGCTTTTGTGGAAACTGGTTCAAAGATGAAATACATTACCGCAAAAGTTACCACTTGATACTCTCTAAATTGTAGGCCATGGCAGCACATTATCATTGTTGAATCTCAGATTTACCAGTTACACTTCATGCAGTTTGAAATTAATGTATAACTTGAAACAACATACTTTATGAATGTCAATTAAAGCCTGTAGGCCCTGAAACTTCAAATATTGATGATTCTGAAGAACCGAAGCAGCCAAAAATAGGTGAACATCACAAACAAACATATGGTCATTTAAATTCATTCAAATCTAGGATTACAACTTCATTCCCCCGTTTGTCTGTACAGTAAATATAAATCAATGTTCTTGTGAACATCAGTGACAAGGAAGAAAACCATTAGCCAACAGCTGCTGCAGAATTCCAAGACGACTTGGGGGGAGGGAAACTGAACAGGTACGGAAAAAAACAAAAAGATTTTCCTTGCGGAAGTCTAAAGAATTTTTTGGTGACGAGTAATACTACACTACTATAAAAGTGGATCTTTGTTCAGTGTTCATTTTGCCAGTCCGATTTTCTTAGCTTCAGTCTCATAGATCAGTAATCTCCACATCTTCACAATGAAGACCTCCGCCTCTTCGTCTAGAACCTGTATATTAAAGAATAAGCATGTTTTATCTACCAAACACTACATATCTAAATATATGCAAGCAGTTATGTACAGCTGTTTTCATATACTCCAGTCGGTGGAATAGCCATCATTGAATAGCTCACCATGGCAACATCATCTAGAATGCCTTGTGCCGTGCCATGTGTCATCACCTGTTATACAAAAGACCCGAATTAAAATCAGATGTAATGTACATTCATTAATTAGGTAATGCATTTTTTTTCTACATTGCCATGCATACCTTTGAGCACACAAAGTCAACCAGGGTAGCCTCCTCCTCTCCAATATACTCGATGATCTTTTTGTTGATCCAGGGGCGGACACGGCGCTCCATCAACGTCTGCGGCACAGAAGACAACTTGTTACCCAGGGTTCATTAACATGGCATGGTCTGGATCTGGCTGAGGGTGTTATGGCTACGACATTGCTCACCGTATCCACCATGGTCCAGTCCAGAGGGTAGGAGAACAGTTCTGGCTTCCCCGTCGGAATCTTCTCGATCAGGGTCTTGATGTGCTTGCGCTTCTCCTCGGTGTTGGCCCCCTTGATGTCGGCCAGCCCCGCGCCCTCCACACCCAGGCTCTTGTCCTCGTCGTAGTCCAGGGGCACCAGCTTCCGCTTGCGGGGCACCTCGTCGGCTTCCTCGTCGTCAAACTTGTTGAAGACGCTGTCCACCGTCAGCTTCTTCCGCTTGACCACGTTGGGCTGGCTGGGGCTGCCTGAGGCTCCTGGGGGCAGAGGCAGGGACATAGATTAGAGCGAATCCCCAAAAAGAAATCTCTATGGCTGCAAAGCAATTAAACATTTTACTGTGCAGCTTGGCACTCACATAGGTTCAAAGATAAGCGTTCTATAAATAAATAATTTAAACTCAATTGAATTGACCACAGTGTTGTACAATGCCAAATAAAAATGGTACATCAAGCAAAGAACAGTAGCGCATAGCTATTGGTGAGACCCAACAGTAGTGTAGACTAGACCGTTAATACCTGCTGCATTTTTTTCCGGAGCTACAATATGGTCTGCCAGACTCACCCAGTTTGAGGCTCAAGCCAATCTTTGGCCGGTTCTCCTCCTGGGGCAGGGCATCGGGGGGAGAGTTCTCGTGGGGGATGATGATGCCACACGGCGACTCGTCTCCCGGGGTGTTAGGGGTGGCCCCCCCGCTGTCTGACGACACGGAGGGGGCGGTGGTGATTGGCCGCAGCGTGGGCTTTAGGCAGGGCTTGGACTCCGGGTGACCCTCCTCCTCCTCGCCGTCCTCTTCCTCTCCCTCCTCCACCTCGTGGTCCGAGTGGCGCTGGCGTGACCGGCTCTCCCCTCGGTCTCTACCCCGGTCGCCACGGTGATGCTCCCGGTGCTCTCTGGAGCTCTTGTGGCGCTCCCTCTCAGGTTCTGGCTCTGGTTCTGGCAGCGCTGGCGGCTGACGAAGACGCTCCTCCTCTTCTTCCATCTGGCCCAATCAAGAGGCGAAAACCAAAAGATTGACACTCGACATTACGCAACCAAAGGAATCAGTGTGTATATAAGGTCAACACATGAGCCTAATCCATCATACAAGGATGGATGCATACATGCATGCATGAATGCATGCAATAGGCATAAGAGGATGAAATGACCTTCAAATCTACATACACACAAAGAAGCAAACATCAAGCCTCATGCAGGCTTACAAAAGCACATACCCTGCGTAGCTCTGCGTCTGGGTCTGGGTGTCCCTCGGCTAGCAGCCTCTGTCTGATCTCCTCAAACTCCTCCTTCTCTCTCTTCCTGTCGCGCTCGTCCACCTCTACCTCCTTCTCGCGGTCTCTCAGACGCTTCTGCAGTGCACTGCCCCTACAGGCCGCACAGGGAATGACATCTTTCACAAACAATGGCCACAGACAGACTGCAGTGCATTGGTCGAGAAAAGCCCCTCGAGCTAGGTTCAGCCTATTAAAGCGCTGGTGGTCACCTGTAGTATTTGGGGTCGTCTCGGTCGTCGTCATAGTCCTCGAGGAACTCCTTCAACCGCTTGCCTTCTTTAGCCTGTGGGGCCATTCACACATGAGGGACTGTCAGCGTCAGCTGGTGCCAATAGGTATCAACAGCTGGGCAACTCCTTTGTCCTCCTACCGTGTCTCGCCTGCGCTCCTGCTCCCTCTCGGTTTCCTTCGTGTAATCCCGCGCCTTTTTCCTCTCGCGGATCTCCCAGTTCTTCAAGCGCTGTGGGCAGAAAAAAGTCAGCCCGAGCATATGTACACCACCATAATACGGTGGCTTGCTTAACTTGATGAAAATGGAAATGAGAGCAGGGACTGTGAAATCACATGTAGGAAAAGACTGTACCTGCTGGTATGCTGCCTCCTTGTCTCTCATCTTCCTCTCAAGTTTTCTGCGTTCATACGACTCCTCCTCATCCTCCTTTTTGTCCTTGTCTTGATCCCTACTCCTGTCTCTGCAAAGACACAATAATGTTATAAAAAGGCTTAGTTGCCTTACTAATTGGTTAAAACATGGCAGGGAAGATGAGCGCACACGCACCTGGACCGGCTGCGATCCTTACTCCGGTCACGGCTTCTCTCCCAGTCTCTCTCACGCTCCCGCTCTTTTGTCCGCCGGTCCCGGTCTCGGTCTTTGTCCCGCTCTCGGTCCCGTTCCCGCTCCCTCTCCTTTTCGCGCTCCTTCTCCCTTTCCCGGTCGCGGCGTTCCCTTTCACGCTCCCGTTCCTTCTCCCGCTCCTTCCTCTCCCGCTCGAAGTCCTGCCGCTCCTTCTCTTTCTTGTCCTTTTCCTCCTCCAGTTTCTGCCGAGAAAGGCACAGGGAAGGTCAGCGGGGGTACCAGGGCAGCCAGGCACAATGTTCAGGAGCACTGTTGAGTCTGCCTGACATCTCTCTAACTGAAAATGGTTTCCAGGGTCTGGCGTTCAACTGAGAGGCACCTGTGTTCGCATCTACTCCTGATCGCCGATGAAACGGTTGTTCTTACAGACAGCTGTCGAGCAAAGGCCACAGTAAATAATCTATCCGCGAGGCCCTGGTTCATCATGGATCTTCAGCAAATAAAGAGGACGCTCCAGACATTTTAACCCTGCTAACGGTATTTAATGGGATATCGTGAGACACTGGAAACCACTTGAGCAGCCATATATCGATTTGGACATTTCACAAACGTCAGGCATTTATGGCGAGAAAAAGGTGCTGCAAAAGACAAGGCCTTTTCTCCAAAACTAAGTGCCCAAGTGAAAACAAACAAAATGATGACATCCACAACAGAAAATAGGCGTTAGTCCTTGTTAAACTAGTTGTTGGTGACTTACAGGTGTCGAACTACGGATTCAGCACTTCTCTGCCCTTACAAGCCTAAACGTTAGGCATGGGAGGAAAAGCAGGTCAAACGGTATACAGGGGGGTTAAGTTATGGTATTCTCTCCAAGAATATCACCAAAGAGAGCCTAAACGTCATCGGGGTAGGGTGTTAAAACAGAGAGGTCATGACGTCTTGTGTATCACTTCACATTTATGACAGGTAAATTGAAATTGTAGCAGTCTTACCCCGGCAGTCGTCATCGGTAGTCCTTTGCGACTCGCTCTTTCACTCACTCTTTTTAAAGTCCAACCTTGTGGCACTACACCCATTACTTTGAATTGTTTGTACAGGTTATAGTTGCGAAACCTATACACACCGTCTACCAGGCTGTCGCTCAGTGTGAAAGCAGATGACCCGGTAGCACTTCCATTGAGGAGAGAGAACTATAATGGGTCTAGTGCCCCCCACTCCCTCCCCATCCCCCGTCACACACAAAAGAAGAGAGGAAAACGAGTAGAAGAAGAAAAGAACAAAGAGTGCATGTGAAACAGGAAAGGTGACGTTCTGCACAATCCTGCTATACTGCTGTACACGCAGCATCATCATCTACTTACCTTCCTTTATGTTCCTCTGACTGCGAGCGAGTACATCCACTATTTACACTTTACCCGAAAAAGATCACGTGTACATGTACCTGGCTGTAAAAGTCTAGCTAGTGAAGATAATCATCATAATCTTTTACACAGATTAAGAGGAAACGGGAAAGTAACAAAATGTAACAAATAAAGGAAAAGAGAGTCATCAGGAAGAAAGAGGAAAAAAAAGAGTAAAGAGAGAAAACAGAGACAGACAGACCTAGTACAGCCACTCATCCATAGAGAGCACTTACCTGGCAAGTCTTCAGACCACAGTGTGCTGCTGTGAAGGGGCACCCCCCCACACACTACAATACAGGTTGCAGTGATCATGGCTAAAAAGTCTTTAACATACACACACATCCTTTAGAATGAACATCCTTTGCAGAGGACTAGTACAGGTTCACTGGGCCCTCCAGCATAGGGACAGCACAATGGGCTGTTATAGGGAACTGCTCCATAGTTGGGGAGACATTTGACCACATCAAAATGTTAAAGGAATATGAAAAAAGGTGCTGCAGTCCCTGCTCCCTGAAATGCCTATGCAGTTGCCCCTATAAAAGTCCTCCAGAGGGGGGGCGCCCAGTATATTTATATAGTAAAAGGAAACTCATACTTACATCCTATCCACGCAACTTTTTCCAAAGCTCTGAGTTTCATCTTGCTTTAGTCACCATATGATCTCTATCATAATGGTGGGGTTTAATGAATAGATTAGCTTTCGAGTAACTTTACATTGTCTCCATGCATTTTTTGTGTGTGGTGAATGAGTTATGGATCTAAATAGTTACACGTGTCAAATCAAGGTTAAGAAAAGGTGACACAGTACTATAAATTGGCCTGCTTATGGTTTGGGGGAAATATTGAAAAGTTATATTAGGGTCGATCCAATTTTAAGGAAATCCCATGAGCTCATCAGATTTGGCGCGTAGGATCCATCCAAGTATTAGGATCAAATTTAAATTGTCTCAACAAGGACTAAGCGTACTAAACTATAAGGGTGAATTATGTGTGCAGCTTCTCTCCAGAACCTGCAATGAGAGTACACAATCCAAAGGAGTTACTGTACCTTGTGAGTGTCGCGGAATTTACTAATTTCTCTTGAAATCAGGTCTCTCTTGTCATCCTCCATGTCGAAAGCATTAATGTCCTCCTTTGAAGAAATAGACAACGCAATAACCAATCAGAACCATCCTTTCACACTAAAATAGTGAGACAAAGCAAAACATGAGCGTGAGGTTGGCCCACCTCTTCTTTTTTCTCTTTCCGTTTCTTGCGACGATGGGCGTCATCGTCCTGGGAGGGAGCAGCGAGTTCACTGGCGTGCTCACGCATCAGGCCGTCAATGGCGCCCTTCACAATCTGGTCCCGCTTTTTCGTTTCCTCATCGAGCTCCTCCTCTTCCTCCTCCTCCTCCTCCTCCTCTGCCCCATCTTCCACCTTCGCAGTCTACCATAGATCGAGTGGAGAACATTTTTGTCAGGGAACTGCTTAAGAATAGTGTATACCATTAAACATCAAACATTAGGCAACAGAAGTCTATCACAGTACTCAATGTTAAATAGGTGTCCTCTGTAACTCAAGCTCTCATAGGCTAAGTTTGCTAACCCCATTGGTGCTCTTCTTCTTGGCCTTCCATTCATCAAGTTGTGATTTGGTCTTGGCGTCCACCTTCACTAGCAGCTTCTTCTCTCCAATCTGCAGTTCATGAAGCAAACGGAGGGATCGCAGTGTAGATTCTGGCTCCTTGTACTCACAAAAGCCAAAGGCTGGGGAACATGAAAAACAATAGGGTGAACAAATGTCCTCCCAATGTCCTGATGTCTTGGACCTACAAAGGACCGTTGACTTCAGTTTAGCTCCTTATTATCATTCACCCCAGTTACAATTTAGGATCAACTTCAACAGTGTACTTCACAGTTACCTTGCAGTTTGCCAGAGGCTCCTTGTACTCTCTTCCAGCTTAGGACAATGCCACATTTCTAAAATGAAAGTTATAAAGAGTTTATGAGTCAGCTGTCACCATTGTATTACACTCATCCTTCTGCCAACTTTGCATGCTTATCCACAAGCTACCGTCCAAGATACACAGATGCAGTAGATAAACGTTGCTGGACAAAATAATGCATCCGTGGACTGAACTTTCATAGAAAAAATTATTCAATTAATTAAATTTCTAAAGCTACTCTCATAAATGTAAAGCTAATTTAGTCACTTTCTCCCTAAATCTCGACAAAGAAAGTTGATGTGCTGCCTAGTATGTTTGTAGCGCAAATGTCCACTCCCGTTAAAACAAAATGCACTTTGAAACGTGCCACTAACTAACAGTTATGAATTGATTTATAGGTTTGAGCTAAGCTAAGAGGAACATATTTTGCATTTAGTACTTTCACCTATTTTCAACGGGGGCAGTAACAGAGCAAACAAGTACTGGTTACAGTGCATCTGAAAAGTATTCGCATAGCTTCACTTTATCCATGTTGTTGTGTTAGACTGTACTAAATTCATTTTTTCTGAATTCTACACACAGTGCAAAATTACGACAATGTGAAGTTGAGATTTTTCAAATCTATGAAAAATAAATTGCTAAGAAATCACATGTTCATACAAATTCTCAGCTTTTGCTATGAAGCTCACAGTTTCTCTGGTGCATTCTGATTCCATTGTTGATACTTGAAATGTTTCAACAGCTTAATTGGACTCCACACTGTGGTACATTCAAATGACTGGGAAAGGCACACAGCTGTCTATAAGGTCCCTCAGTTGACAGTGCATGTCAGAGCACAAACCAAGCATGAAATCAAAGAAAATCTTTGTAGACCTTCGAGACAGGATTGTTTCGAAGATCCCAATGAGCACAGTGGCTTCCATAATCTGTAACTGAAAGACGTTTGGAACTACCAGGACTCTTCCTAGAGCTGGTCGGCCGTCTAAACTGTGTGATTGGGGTAGAGGGGCCTTTGTCAGAGAGGTGACCAAGAACCCGATGGTCACTGAGAGCACCAGCATTCCCCTGTGGAGAGAGGAGAACCTTCCAGAAGGACAACCATCTCAGCAGAAATCAACCAATCAGGGCTGTATGGTAGAGTAGCCAGACGGAAGTCACTCCTTAGGAAAATGCACATGGCAGCCTGTCTGGAGTTTGCCAAAATCTAACTGAAGGACTCTCAGTCCATGAGAAACAAAATTTTCTGGCCTGATGAGACAAAGATTAAACTCTTTTGTTTTAAACTCATGAACGCCTGGTGTCATGTTTGGGGAAAACCAGTCATCCCCAAGCAAATACCATCCCTACAGTAAAACATTCTGGTGGCAGCATCAGGCTGTGGGGATGTTTTTCAAAAGCAGGAATTGATAGATTAGTCAAGATAGAGGGAAAGATTAATTCAGCAATGTACAGAGACATCCTGGATGAAAACTTGCTCCAGAGCGCACTTGGCCTCAGTCTGGAGTGACGGTTCATCTTTCAGCAGGACAACGACCCTAAGCACACAGTCAAGATATCAAAGGAGTGGCTTCAAGACAGCTCTGTGAATATCCTTGAGTGTGCCCAGCCAGAGCCCAGACTTGAATCCGATTGAACACCTCTGGAGAGATATGAAAATGGTTGTCCACTGTCGCTTCCCATCCACTGAGCTTGAGGGGTGCTGCAAAGACGAATGGGCAAAACTGACCCAAAATAGGTGTGCCAAGCCTGTGGTATCATATTCAAAAAGACCTAGGGCTGTAATTGCTGCCAAATGTTAATCAACTAGTATTGAGCTAAGGTGATTTCTTAGTCATTTATTTTTAATACATGTGCAAAAATGTTAAAACTTTTTTCAGGTTGTCATTATGGTGTATTGCGTGTAGGATTTTTGGGGGATTTTTTTTTTTTTAATACATTTTGGAATCTGACTGTAACATAACAACATGTGTAAAAAGTGAAGCGCTATGAATAAATTCGGAATGCACTGTAAGTACCCTGGAAACTGTAATTAATTTCACTCGGTTCTTAGATTCTTCACAGATTGATTCCCCAAAATTCTACTTAGAATGAGGCTAGTGGGTTAATCTAATTAAATATATATATTCAAGACAGCTCTGTGATATATATTGAAGCATTGACATAAAGCATTTAGAATTTTGTTGTTTTATCGTCTAGACACATGCTTTACACATATCATCGTCTCTATGCATTTACATCAGAACTTGACTAAAAGGAGAAGATGCTTTCATATTGAAATCAGTAATACTCCTACTTGTAATTTTTTTTAATTCCCATCATAATTTATTAACAACAATTACGGCAGTGAAAAGTGAAAGACAAAAATGCACATTTGATTTGTACCCATATTTACTGCCCTCTTACCGCCAGTAGTTGTCTGATGAGCATATCTGATGCTTTTTCTGATATGTTCCCCACAAACACTGTGGTTGTGGGTCCAGTGCTCTCCTCATTCTCCTTGGCTTTGAGTGGGGTCACCTCTTTCCTAGGCACTGGAGGCTTACTGATCACTGGCATGGAGGCTCGCACCAGGACCGCAGGGTTTGGAGCCATGATACCCATGTGCACTGGGATCATTGGTCCTCCTAAATAAAATCACAGTAGACATATTTTAAACCACAAAATGCTAATATGACCCAAAGCAAACGGCTACTGTTCCACTCTTTGTCAAACAAGGAGGTTGATTGATTTATTTAAAAATCCACTGAAAAGGCATTATGAAATCACACAAGTGCAACACAAGTCAGCTTGTATACATTACCTGCCACAAGTAATAGAACTCTCATTTGGCATTTGTTAATACTGAGAGAATGGTGGATGTTATAAGCGGAAACATTATCTGCAAAAAGAACTTGAAGTGGAAGAAGCCTAGCCAGTGGGATTCAAATGTATATATAAAAAGTATCGGACTCCTTTAAAGTGCCATCCACTTACCAGAAGGAAAACCAGTAAACTGTGGATGGGGCATTCCTGGAGGGGGCAACAATGGCCGGTTAAGATGCGGTGGGTAGGACATCTTGATTGAAGCTAATCACCAAGGGAAAAAGTAAACAGAAAAAGAGATATGAAAATCACAATGTGCCACGTAGCAATTTAAACACTTTATTGAAACACAATTTTGTAACAGTCGTTACACGCAAGTTTTATTATGCATGTATAAAATATATCAGTGCATGTACTTATTGACCTGAATAAAACGTACGCCCGTCTATCCTAACGGTCATTAATACTTATTCGGTTTTATCAAACAAACGTGCGGAAATCTGGAGTCCCAAATCCCTAGGATGAGCCATCTGTAGCTCTAAAATGTCTGAAAAATTATTTGCACATCGCCCGTATATAAAGTCATTCACATGGTCTCTTGTTTATGTTTTTTTTAGATTAGTGATACAAATGTATATGAACTAATATGATTATTGTTCACAATTCCAAATTGTTTTGCCTAGTCGAGTACACGATACTTATTTAGATTACGTTGCCTAAACCAGAGCAAATCTAGGTTACCTTAGCGAACAAAGTTATCTATCAATATAGTCTTACGTGCTATAAAGTTATACAATGTGTAAATAAGCATTGTTCACGCTAGCTGTAGTTTACTGAATATGTTATCTCACGTTGTCTTCACATTTTAAATTGGTCGTCTTACCGAGGTATTCGCGTCAGTGCCTCACTTTTAGCTACTCTGTGTCGTTAGCTTGCTAACGACCGTCACTCTCGCACTCTCCCAGTCTGCCTCGGGCCCGGCCTTGCTCCTGGCTTGGGCTAACTGAAAGTGTTGAGCTAATAGAAAAAATTAAGCAAAATACTAACCCCCCAAATCGGGTGTTGTGGAAACTATAAAATACTAAATGTTGTTGGCCAGCGTTACAGAACTTATCTTATCCGAGAGACTAGTTTGAAAGCTTATTTAGCAAGAGCACGGACATTGGCTATAGACCAGTCTCAACACAAAACATTAGTGCGCAAGGTCTGGCCCGGTTAACCGCAGTGCATTATGGGAGTAGAGTACGAACGCGGGTGTCAGAAATTGTGTGTATACTCACAAGCGAAGCCACTTGACTTAAGAGCTGAGTTGCTTAATTTTCGTTTTTAAACGATCTAACCGGCAACTAGAGAATCCAACAATTAACACATTATCAAACTAACAAACAAAAACTATAAGTAAACTATTAGTTTTACATGAGGCTTTGATTTTTTACTAAAATATCTGGCTAAGAAACTAATGAACACAGTACAACTGAGCATGAAAGACTTTCAAATTGCCTTTGTGAGGGAGTGCAAACCTTTGTCATTTTCAGCATGGGCTTTATTCTTTATGTAATTGATTGATTGTGCATTATTCAAGGTGTACATGTTCATTTATGCACCTTTGTTTTTTGTTTTTAGAACAAGCGAAGAGCACCACTTTAATGAATTTGTTTTTAGTTGACATTGGTAAACCTAGCTTAATCAGTAAAACACATTTTAGCAATAAGTTAACATCTGTTTTTGGCAAGTGAAAATATAAATCCAAACCAGTAGATAAAGAGCATGGCAAACGTATTATAACTGTAGACCTATATTAGTCACTACTGCAAGTATTTGCACAAATTAGCCCATTTTACTACTTCAACATATGCGTTTTAAGTCAGAGGGATAAATTATGGGAATTGATCTTTCGTTTTATAATCATTCACTCCTCAGCTTTCTACGTATAGTGTGACGGGTTGTTCCGCAGACTGCGTTTTAGGCAGTGACGTCACATTTTAGGCGGGTTTTTCATGGAAAGTGCTGGAAAAAACGAATCGCACCCGCTAGATCGACTAATCCTCTTCCGTGAGGTTAAAAAGACCGTTTCTTTCTGTTGATTCTCATATGTGAAATTTCTATCTTATAATTTTGGAAATACATTCTGATTCTCTTATGACTCTTATATATGACGTTAATATGATAATAGGGCCAAATACTATGTTTGATTCAATTTTACGGCCTGCTTGTACCAAATACATTAATAAATGAGAAATAGGTACAAACCTGCATGATGCAAGTATAAATGTTTTGTTTTTTTCACTCGAAAAGATAGATTACGGATAAGGATCAAGATGTGAGAAGATATGCGGGCCCGACATTCTTAAAAAACAGATTCGTGCTCGTTTATAAAGCCTAGTGCTTCACTTTCGGCCTAATGTGACGTATTTGAAAATATTTGTGCAGCAAACGCAGGTATATTGATTGTGAAATACGAAAAGGTGATAAGAAAATGTAATTAAGTTTTAATTGGATTGCTCAAAGTATGGCTGAACGGGCACTTATTGGGTGCGGATGGATATCCACGCACATTCAAACAGGCAGGGTATAAAGATATCGGTCTTTTAAAAAGGAAATCCCTTTCAATTTTCCTGCGTCAGAGAGCAGTGGGGATTTGTATTATTGGCAGCATTTTATTCAAGAAAAGTCAACGTAACAAACAAGGTATGATGAAAATATCTGATGATCACAGCAAATAGCGCGCTAATATTCTGGTTTTGCCAAATGTTGACATGAATGAGTTTTAGTTCTTGGGAGACGTTCTTCGTTTGCTTTGCTAGCTGACGAGCTCGAGGTGTTAGCTTTACCCCGACGTTCGCTAAACTAGTCTAGGCGTAGCTTCATTGTTCTCACTCGGTTTGAAATCCATTTTACCCGTTTTTCGTCAAATGGTATATTTGGTTGTCGCATTTCGTGGAGACACCATTGGTCATACCAATACAACATTTGTATAGTCGGCATGGTTAAGGGCCGTAACGTTGGTCATTCTAAAATGACAACGCGCAATCTCTGCTAACAGTCGATGTATATGGATTCACTGCACTTGACTTGCGCATTGTTTTTCGAGACTCGATGCCAAGGTAAAACGGTTTCTGCAGTTAGTTATTGATTGGTTTAGCAAAAACAAATGTTAAGACTAAAATTGGGTACCTTCTAATATGGTCAATCTACTTTCAATCGTAAACTACATAACGACATTTATGTAAAAGCAGTGTCTGGTTTCATGGGTACACTGCACTGAGCTGTTGGTGATTTTTATTAGTTAGTGATTGTCTTGAGTTCGTTTTTAAATGGGAAGGCTGTTGTTCACGTTTTACTACATTTGTGTTAAATGCTCAATAATTCATGAAGGATAACGTTTTACGGTTTCCTTCGTAATTGCTAAACACGTGCTTGCACCAGCCATTGTCTTCGGGATGTCGCCATGTTGGTTATTCTCGGCAGTTGCTTTACTTCCGGTAGTTGTGTATTTATCACGAGGCAATTTGAGCGGTTGTTAAACAGCATGATCGCGAGAGCTTTGAAATCAGAATTGGCATAGCTTAAACGTCAATATCTATTGTTTTGTAGATACTTGTGTTTCCATCGTTTTGAAGCTTGAGGTTTGGTACCGAGTAGATGAGAAATTAATGTTTTGACCTTTTCTTACTAGATGCCTGAAGAAATGCGCCAAGAGGAGGAGGCTGAGACTTTTGCTTTCCAAGCAGAGATCGCTCAGCTTATGTCCCTGATCATCAACACCTTTTATTCCAACAAGGAGATCTTTCTCAGGGAGTTGATTTCAAACGCCTCTGATGTAAGGATTTCCATGCCTTTGCTGCACAATCTTCCGTTTGCATTTAAATTACATTTGTCCTTCTCTGTAATGTAGACGTAGTGTATCTAAGTTAAACTGTGATGAGAATGATTCTTAACTCAGTTATACAACTTAAATCGTAAAAACAGAAAGAACAACATTACATGTTTTCTGACATCTCTAGGCACTGGACAAAATCCGCTATGAAAGTTTGACTGACCCTACAAAACTGGACAGTGGCAAGGATCTGAAGATTGATATCATCCCCAATGCAGCCGACCACACCTTGACCCTTATTGACACTGGAATTGGCATGACAAAAGCCGATCTCATTAACAACTTGGGCACCATTGCAAAGTCTGGTACCAAGGCCTTCATGGAGGCCCTGCAGGTACAGTAAAGCGGCAGCTTCAGTGTGCTGTAGGTGACATGTGTATATATAATTTTGTGTGATGTGAATATTCATGTCTTGTTTCGTCCTGTAGGCTGGAGCTGACATCTCCATGATTGGACAGTTTGGTGTGGGTTTCTACTCTGCCTATCTGGTGGCCGAGAAGGTGACTGTCATCACTAAACATAATGATGATGAGCAGTACATCTGGGAGTCATCTGCTGGAGGCTCTTTCACAGTCAAGGTTGACAGTGGTATGTCCTGAAAGAAATGGGAGGGTTTACAAAAGCTTGATTAAACAGTATTTCAAATTTTAATGACTTTCTGTTTAATTTTAGGTGAGCCCATTGGTCGTGGAACCAGGGTCATCCTGCATTTAAAGGATGACCAGTCAGAGTACCACGAGGAAAAGAGGGTCAAGGAAGTTGTAAAGAAACACTCCCAATTCATTGGATACCCAATTACTCTGTTTGTGGAGAAGGAACGCGACAAGGAGATCAGCGACGACGAAGCAGAGGAGGAGAAGGCCGAAAAGGAGGAGAAAGAGGAGGGTGAGGACAAGCCTAAGATTGAGGATGTTGGCTCAGATGATGAGGAAGACTCAAAAGACAAGGACAAGAAGAAGACCAAGAAGATTAAGGAGAAGTACATTGATCAAGAGGAGCTGAACAAGACCAAGCCAATTTGGACCAGGAACCCAGATGACATCACAACAGAAGAATATGGGGAGTTCTACAAGAGCCTGACTAATGACTGGGAAGACCATCTGGCAGTCAAGGTAAATCGTATCAAACGTCGTACTGTTCTGTTGAGCTGCAATGGACATACTTAATGTGTTTTAACTTTACCTTTGTCTCCCACTTGAAGCACTTCTCTGTGGAGGGCCAGCTGGAGTTCCGTGCCCTGCTCTTCATCCCACGTCGGGCTCCTTTCGACCTCTTTGAGAACAAGAAGAAGAAGAACAACATCAAGCTGTATGTCAGGAGGGTCTTCATCATGGACAGCTGTGAGGAGCTCATCCCAGAGTACCTGAGTAAGTCCCTGGAACTGTTGTGGTCAAACATTCTCTAGAGCGTGTTGGTCAAATTACTTAATATAAGAGAGCTTCTCGCATCAATGGTAGGCTACTGCTCACCGTCTATTTCTTCCCCTTTCAGACTTTGTGCGCGGTGTGGTGGACTCCGAAGATCTCCCCCTTAACATCTCAAGAGAAATGTTGCAGCAGAGCAAGATCTTGAAGGTCATCCGCAAGAACATTGTAAAGAAATGTCTTGAACTCTTCACTGAGCTAGCTGAGGATAAGGAGAACTACAAGAAGTTCTACGATGGTTTCTCCAAGAATCTCAAGGTAGAGTTTTTAAACAAGCTTGTTTTATTGTTGAGTTGTTCGATCATGGTCTTTGTCTAATTATTTTTGTTTTCCTCTTATATTGCTGTCCTATGGTGCTCTTCAGTGTTGCTGAGGAGGAAAAGGTTTCTGTTAGCCTAGTATGCAAGACTCCTGTAGTTGGCTTGTAGAATAGACTTGATTTTACTCACTTGACTATTTGGAATGATGGCAGCTAGCAACTGGACTCTTTTCATATTTCCCCTATTTCATGTGTAGACTCATTAGGCATAAACAGACTAATGTCTGTCAAGGCAAACCTTAATTGCAGATTCCTCCTGTTTTGTTTCTAGCTGGGCATCCATGAGGATTCTCAGAACCGTAAGAGACTCTCTGAGCTGCTCCGTTACCACAGCTCCCAGTCAGGCGATGAGATGACCTCTCTCACAGAGTATCTCACACGCATGAAGGAGAACCAGAAGTCTATCTATTACATCACAGGTGAGTTGCGTGCACAACGTTGAATTCAAGTAGAAGGTTGAATTACGATCTGGTTTTGACTTGATGCCCTCTGCTTAATTAAGGTGAGAGCAAGGACCAGGTGGCCAACTCTGCCTTTGTAGAGCGTGTGCGCAAGCGTGGTTTTGAGGTCCTATACATGACTGAGCCCATTGACGAGTACTGCGTCCAGCAGCTGAAAGAGTTCGACGGCAACACGTTAGTGTCTGTCACCAAGGAGGGCTTGGAGCTGCCTGAAGATGAGGAAGAGAAGAAAAAGATGGAGGAGGACAAGACCAAGTTTGAGAACCTCTGCAAGCTCATGAAGGAGATTCTTGACAAGAAAGTGGAGAAGGTTGGTATTAATAGGCTGTACAAACATTAGTTATTGTTTCATGTGTTCCTTGCTCCATTTAGCACCCAGCTAGAGTACTGTAACTGGAATAGCATTGACAAGGGACTTTTTGGTTTCATAACAGGTGCCCTAATACATCCTGAAATTGTCCTGGTGAGTCGTTGCTTTAGGTGGTTTCTTCAGGCTTTGTTTTGTGACATTGTCTGGGGTTTTCAATTGTGTTTTTGGTGGGGATAATGCCAGATTTGCAGTTTATATTTGTTCTGTTTGAAAGCAGTCCTGTGAGACAATGCTTGAAACTACACTAACGGAACGTGCCTGTTAATATATCTTTTGGATGGTGTGCCTTTTGATCTACCAGAGTGAACTCCTAACATTGAATTGCAAAAAAATGCATGTGCATCATGGCATGAAGGTCAACATTGAGTGAAACCTATATCCTGTGATCTCATAGGTGACAGTGTCCAACAGACTGGTGTCATCGCCCTGTTGCATTGTGACAAGCACTTACGGCTGGACTGCCAACATGGAGAGGATCATGAAGGCCCAGGCTCTCCGAGACAACTCCACCATGGGCTACATGATGGCTAAGAAGCACCTGGAGATCAACCCAGATCACCCCATTGTTGAGACCCTCCGGCAGAAGGCGGACCTCGACAAGAATGACAAAGCTGTGAAGGACCTGGTCATTCTGCTGTTCGAAACTGCCTTGCTGTCCTCTGGTTTCTCCCTGGATGACCCTCAGACACACTCAAACCGCATCTACAGAATGATCAAGCTTGGATTAGGTAAGAACGCTGTGTACACCATTGTAATTGGCCAAGAGTTGTCTTTTACTTCACTCAATGTTGAAAGTAATGTTTATGAATTCCTGTGAACAATTTCACCGTGGCACTGGTGAATAGATTGGCATTCATGTGACACCTTTCTCCCTTCCTCTAGGTATTGATGACGACGAGGTTCCCACAGAAGAGCCTACCTCTGCACCTGCCCCAGATGAGATCCCACCCCTAGAAGGAGATGATGATGCTTCACGCATGGAGGAAGTAGACTAAATACTATTGTAAACCTGTCTTATAGCCTCACTTTCCAATTGAACATGTTTATTTGCCCCTATTATTGGGAAAATTGGTCTTGTCCTAAGGTGTAAAAAAAACAAACAAAAAAAGTCTTAACTCATGTTGTCCAGTTGACCAGTGTTGCTCTCTTGTCCAGAGCCTTACATATGAAAAATAGAACGCAATTTTTGTTGTTAAAGCTATATGTAATAAAGTTAATGGTAAACACATTTTGTCAGACAAAAAAAAAAAACTGTACCCTGTTGGACTGGTTGTGACTTAGGGGTATGGTACATTCCATCAGACTTGATTAAAGGTTAAGTTGAGTCTGCTCACAATGCATGGCAGAGTTGACTGCAAGTTTGCTTTGCCTGAATTCAGCCCTGTCTGCGTTCAGTCTTTGTTTAGTGGAAATAATAAACTGTAAAACGTAACATTCTATATGCTGCCTTGGCTTTTTATTTTCAATATAAGCCTCATGGAGCTCAAACGGAAAGCAACGGAAAGTTTCACTGACATGAATTAACCTATCTTTGGTGGGGGTTTTCATTATTTCAATGTTTGCGATATAGTTGTCAAAATGATACAGCACCAATCCGTGTTGGGCAGGAGTATCAGGTGAGCAAAACAAAGGTGCATTTATTAAATTAATTGGTTTTTATGGTTAACCAACACTGCATTTTAGGACAAGTCTATGAACATTTTAATTTAGGGTGTCTCATTACAGGGAATTTACACATCACCAGCACACACTAGTAGGAAACCAGTGAATTTGTGTTTATTTTGTATATATTGCTTTTGTATTACCTTTATTTTTTTTACATTTGTCTTAAGCAGGTCAAAACTTCAAAATATAAACAAAGCTGGTCAAAAAAACAAACAATGCGTCCTCCGTGATGGATGTGTGATCTTGGAATGGTTTTAAGTTTTAACCACCGTGGGGTGCTCTGAAAATTGTTTATATGAATTATGTATGCCATTAAATTTTTCGGCACAATTCCAGCAAAACGGTTAAACTAGTATTGTTGAAGGACATGCTATTGAGTAAGTAAATAAGGGAAATTAGCACATTTGGAAGTAGCACAAAAGCACCCCGTTGAAGGTTTTATGAAGTTGTATATAGAATGCTTATTTCTGATTAAAATTTCCAGTGGAGCTTAAATGTGTGTCAGATTATAGAACAACAATTAAGCAGAAAACTGTTTTTGCATGTGGTTTCCATGACATACAATGCCAGAGACTAACCCACTGTTTTGGTGACAGTTCAAATTTTATCCCAGATTTCATGATTGTAGACAACATGATCGAGGTGGCAGTGGTTTCAATTCACAAAGTGTGTTAACAAATACTACAAACAGGATATGACCAAGAGTAAGTTATGGGAAAGACGTCAGACGTCAGTTGATTACCATAGATAAAACCAAAAGACTAAACAATAACAGCCCACCCAAAGATAACCCATATAATTGGTTGCAAGAGAAAGTAGGACATAGTGTAATGGAGTGTCTGCGTCTACTATCTTTTGGGTCCACTGCTTAAGTAATGACTTCCCCGCTCACCATTTACACCTTGCAAGTCAGAATGAAATTCCATCTTGACTGAATTTCTAAGCAAAGTGCTAACAATTGACTATCTGTCTGCGGCCTGTGCAACCTGTTCGTCTCCCCCTCTTCATTGACATTACTAAAACGAGAACTTGCGGCCCTAGTGGCATTAAAGAGTGTCTCCAAACCAGATGAGCAATGGGGCATTTTGAAATGGGAGGTGTGGGGAAGTTCCCCCCTCAGAATGTTTGAGTATATTGGGGTAATGGATTATACGTTTGCGGTCATGGATGAATTATATTGAAATCATAGATTTGAATCTAGGATCTATGAGATAAAAAAAGCATCATCAATCATAAAATTTTCATATTGGGGTTATCAAAGTCAATTATTTTAGTTTAGTCAGTGAAATTACTTTATGCTTGTTTTAATTTGAATTCATTTTTGAATAATATTACATTGACGAAACAAAGAACCAGTTACATAACTTATGTCGCAATTCCCTTGTTTGCATTCAGGGATCAGTGATACAAAGTCAGTCTTAAACATTCTAAGGGGTGGAAAAACCACCCCGATTGCTTTCAAACATTCAAAACTTTTGAAGAAGGTATTTTGGGTAGTTCAAGCTAAAAATAAGAGAATTTGTTTCAAGAACAGATTGGGGAAATAGAGGAAAACAGTACTAAATACAAAGTCTCAGACTCCCACAAGACAACAAATTCTCAAGACAACTTTGAACTATCGTAAATGTGTGTGGCAGCTCCACAGACAAAACTTTAGATTTCCCACTATTACAGTTATGTTAACTATAAAAATGTTTTCAAGGCCTGAGCTTATTTAACCATCTATTCAAATAGTTAGTTGGACCCACTGTCTGAAAGGAAAATTAAATGAACTGTTGAATTATTAGAGACAATGCACTGACATAATAATAGTTAATTTTGTCGTGCTAAACATATGTGTTGAAGTGAAAGCAATTGGCCTTGTGAATAAAATGTGTAAAGGTGTATTTCAAAACACATTGTTTTACAATATTATGCATATATTTTGATTATCAATGTTAAGACTTTGGTGTGATTGTAACGTTTCCTTCACTTTCCTTCTCTAAGTAATTAATCAGAACCAGAGAGCAAACTATTTTCTAATATTTCACCTAATCATACCCATAAAAGTGGACCTTTCTTGACTGCTCAAAGCATTGACCTAAATTTTTAAAATGTAAAAATACTGAGTGATGGATACTGACGGTTTAAAATGCCCCCTTCTCTCACCTTTGAGTCTTTGTACAAGAGAAAACATTTATCTACAACAATTTTTCAGGACCATTACAAAGTCACATCCCTCTTGATCATCGACTTATCAAGGCAGAGTGAACATAAGTTAAAAAAACGAATGCGCCGTTCTCCTCTGTGTAAATGAAAAATTCTCTGACAAAATAGAACAAACATTTAT
The DNA here is from genome assembly GCA_036024795.1 of Galaxias rostratus. Lineage (NCBI taxonomy): Eukaryota > Metazoa > Chordata > Actinopteri > Galaxiiformes > Galaxiidae > Galaxias > Galaxias rostratus. The sequence goes on along the minus strand of JAVQJS010085133.1, from coordinate 9,309 downwards.
ATCAGTAACATGTTCGTATGTAAGCTGGTAACAATGTAGCAAAGAACAATATCATGCCATGTCCAAAAGGTAGTTAGATATATATATATATATATATATATATAATGCAATTTTTACGTTGCCTGAAAAAGATTTTACACAAAGTTTATACATACACATGAGAAAGAAAATGGGCCACATTTCTGGGTATGCTCGTGCCAAAGTATCCCATGAATTTCATGAGTTATCTTTCAATGTCAGAGTAACCTTTCATTGGCCTTATAAGCCACATATGGTGGTGCAATTTAAAACATTTCACACATTACAGAACTGGAAGGGTTATATGCCTTAAAAGTATGGAGTTCAACAGTTTAACACACACTCCTATGACTGGTAAAACCTCTGTGATTTGCTTATCAAGTCATCCAAAAGAAGTCAAGTCAAACATCCCAAAAAAAAGGCAGAATCCCTTTAAGTACCTTTCTGAAGCAGCAACCAATAAAACAAACCGATTTGAAATAAAACTTCAAAGAATACACACCAGACATACAGACCAGACCAAAAGAAAAACACCACAAAAAATGTGGCCACAGTTCCCAGTCCCGTGGAGCCTTCTAGACCTTTTGTACAGGCGGTGGCGCGGCCCTCCGGCTCCCCTTCATGCGGCTTCGGGCGTAGACTCGCAGGAAGAGTGCCAGGAACACCACGGCCACACCCAAGCCACCCACCACCGTGACGGTGTGGCCGTACAGGAAGCAGGAGAGCAGGATGGCGATGGCCTGGCGTAGAGTCATGATGATGGTGAACATGGCGGCGCCAAACTGGGCGATGGTGTAGAAGATGAACAGCTGCCCGCAGGCCGAGCACACGGACAGCAACACGGCGTGGAGGGCAAACTCTGAGTGGCGCGTCATGAAGGCCAGCGACTCAAAGAAGGCCCCCTGCTCCAGCAGCGAACCCACGGTGAACAGGCAGGAGAACAGGTTCACCCCGAACATCATCTGCACCGAGGACATCTTGTACTTGAACAGGTTGTCCTGCCAGTTGGAGGTGAAGCTATCAAAGACGATATAGCCCACCAGGATGACAACGCCGCTGAAGGTGGTGACGGTGGAGGGGTGCTTGCTGGGGGCACTGGACAACAGGAACATGCTGACGCCCAGCGAGATCAGTGCAGCCGTCAGGTACTCCCAGTACTCGTAGCTCTTGTGGGACACCACCTTGCCCATTAGCATGACAGGGATGACCTTGGAGGCCTTGGCCAGCACCTGGGTGGGGAAGCTGATGAACTTGAGCGCCTCGTACTGGCACCAACTGCTCATGACATTGGAAAGCGAGGCGAACGAGTACTTGTACATGGGCGCACCGTGGCGGGGCTGCTTGAACAGGAGGCACCAGAGGCCAGACACAGTCAGAGCCAGGATGCGGTTCATGAACACTAGGAACTGGGAGTCCTTGAACCTCTCCCCCTCCTCCTCAGGAGAGGTGGCGCCGTAGGAACGAGTCATCACTCTCTCCTGCAGGACTCCCCAGGTCAGGTAGGATGCCTGGAGACACAAATCAATATGCCAATTTACCAAACGCCCCCGAGCATGTGGTGCCAAAGCTGTAGATATGATTATTATAGAGACCATAAGCCATATAGACACTAACCTGAAGTCCGGCAGCGCAGAAGATTAACTTTATGGCCTGCCGAGTTGGCGAGGCAGACTCTGCCTCATTCCTAGGCGCTATGGACACATCGTCAAGCAGACCAGCCTTCGCTTCGCTCCCAAACACACAGGCCTTTATAATAGGATGACAGATGCCTCGACCTGAGAGGATGTTCAGAAGGTATTGGTAAATGGCAAAGAACTCCGCATCATTTTCATGTTCAGGTCGGTTTTGTACTGGGACACAATTGCCACATGATGGAACTAAGCAGACTTATTATAGTGAGCAGAAAGTTTCACTAGCCTGTTTCCAGATAATTGGTGCGCTTGAAGTAGCTAATGAGAAAGTAGCCAGGTATAATGATAGTAGAGTAGCCCAGCAAGTTGAGGAAGAAGCGGAACAACCAGACATCCTGCCAGTCTTGAAGCAGTGACGACTCTTCGTCTGAAGCTAGCGCAGAGGGAAAGAGAAGAACTAGCCCAGGCCAAACCCTGAGAGGAAGCACAACACATAAAAAAAACATCCACTTCCTTAGATAAAAATGTAACATGAGAATGGGGTAACAGGTGTTATATAAAAGTCCGAGTTCAACTAAATGGTTGGATTTTGTCAACTTTTTTGTTGACCACAAAAATTGTTTTATTACATTTAGTAAGTCATGTCATTGCAGTTCATGTGGGTGTTTTGTAACCTGGACCAGAAAAATAACAATCTTAGACATGACCTGGACGCGATAAACACATTGCTTATAAATTATATTTACTAAATATTCATAAATTATTTTCAACACAATACATTTTCTTAGTATAGGCCTCTACTTATTATTGTGTGCCTTCTATGTCATTGTTACAGTTCAGATGAGTTAAGCACTAGTAGCTGTTGTTCCACCAGTAAAGTGTCGAAAACCAAGCACTGATACCCATCTGGGATGAATCAGATAATCACACAAAGGTGTGTTCCCGGCTACCATGTGGAAGAGACTGTATTGCAGTCACTGAAAAGCGTCCTCTCTAGAGGCCTGGCTGCTTGGTTCACACAGAGACTCTTTGTGTAGGGCTCCAAACCTAGGCCCAGCGGCCAGGCCACAGCAGCAGCAGCAGCCGCCGCCGCCGCAGCAGCAACAGCAACTCACTGTCTCACGCCCTAGTCTTTGAACAAGAAACTCATTAATTAGAGGAGCACACAAGCAAAGTGGGCCGTAGGATATTTATGCTTCATAAAGACGGCGTCTGTCAGTAATATCCTGGTACATCTAAAATTCTTTGTATTATATAATAATCAAAAATGTTTAAGAAAATAGGTGTGAAACGGGTATGACCTGCTTAGCATTAGTCTTCACGAGGAACCAATCCGCAGCTTCCAAAATATATGCAAATATAATTATATAACTGCCTGTCACTACTTGCGGAAACTTAGACATAACTAAATTAGTCAGAAAATCCCAAATGTAAGCACCAACCCCAATAGCAACTGGATGTAGTGATACATGGTTAGAGCACCGTGATAGCCTGCAAAATTAAAGCAAATGCAACTTTCAAGAAATGTACAGTAGCGTTATAACGTTAGCGTCGTTGTCTAGCCAAAATCTGTGACACGAATAGAAGTAGAAGCCTGGCTCTGCGTAACATAATACAAAGGCAACAAAGACATCCTCTGAAGTAGACAATATATTATAAAGTTGTATAATAAGCGCACACATCATGTCAGTACACTTGTTTCCAGCAGTGTTAGTTCCCCCTAGTCCTATTCAACAATGTAACGTTACCTACCTCCATGAAAAAGATGGCATTTTCCCACACACCAACTCTTTCTGGCCTGACACCTTACAAACAAAAATATAGATTCAAACGCTTCACCAGTCAACAGTAGGGAGTTGGGTCGCCGGCTTTTTTCCGTCTGTTTCTTTATATTGCTCACCAATGCATTTGTTAGACACTTGTGTTCACTCCTGCAGAAATACTCTCCCTCCCTCATCCAAGTAAAATATGATGCCGGAAAGAGAAAGACATTAGCACTACTCTCTGCCGACACTGCCACCTGTAGGGATGGAAAAGAGAGAAAAACATGCAGGTCAAAGTACAAAGCCTAACAGTAATTTATTCATAAGAATTAAATTAAATGGAATTAAATGATACAATATATGTGTTTACAACCATGTTTTCAGTGTTTTTAGAATAAATATTATGCCTCACACATTCGGGGGCTTTATAATGTGTCAACACCCCTCAAATAGGTTTTACATTGCCTAATAGAATCTTTGAAACTTTTAAGTACAAGTGGAAAGTGTCTGTAATTTTGCAGTTATGTTTATAACACAAAAATGTGTTCCCTGTTAATCAGTTTTAGCTAAATCAATCATATAATAAATCAAATAAAGAGGATTTGCTACTGTATTTCCAGGTCATGTCTTAAAAAGTCTGGCAACTTGACTGGTAATAGAAATATGGAATAAGTTACCAAGAGATGTAATGAGTGTTAAATATCCAGGAACAAAGGACGACAAATTATCCCTTGTCTATTGAAAAGGGTTCTTCTATTCTCTGAATATTCACTATATGAGGAATGGGAGATCACAGAGAATGAGCAGGTGGTCCAGTCAAGTGGAATTCCCAGACAGTTAACGTACACTGTGACATAAGGGTCTTAAGTTAAAAGCAATTCCAATAAAATGAAATGAAATGTATGCACACAATTGTAATGATGGATTTACAGTTCTATGGAAATAATTTATTCTAATGAAATACACAAGCTGTTTACAAATTAATGGTCAGCAATATGTGTTTTGATTTTTTTTTATTCTCACCAAATTAAATGTGGAAGTACGAAATATGTTATCCCACAGAGCAGATACAAATACAACAATTAAAAGTATGTGGAATATATGTTTTGATATTCGACATTAGCACTACTATTCTTTCCATCACAAATAAAAAAGGACAAATCATTTTTCATAATATTCATTTTATTTGAAAAATATGTCTTTTGAGTAGTTTACTATGAACAAGATAGTATGATTAAATGCCAATCAATACAATCAAGGATATAGATGTAAATGCACACACTGCCAAGCAAGCAAAAACAACTTTTGTGTTGGGGCTATTGAAGGCATATTGGAAGGCTAATGCTATCAAAACATGAAGCAATTAACATAGTCATTGAAAAAATTATCCTCAGTGATTTACAGAGCGGCAAAGAAATAAAGACCTACTTTAGCGACAAAGATAAAAAGCTCTACCTTTTAAGAGACGAGCAATCCCAGCAACGTATTTTAAAGTCGAACATTAAAATTATTTCCACTCGTCAAAATCCATTACATGTGGTAAGGAGGTAGATTCTACAAACATTTAGGGAGGAACACTTCTTTAATTTATTTTTGTAACTCTTGATTATGTTGTTTTGAAATGCAACCCCCTCACAGATATCATAACAAATTGGTTTTGCCATCAATACAGCAAGCCATTCTGCATGTCTATGGAGGCCCTCCTGGTATGTATAACCAGATTACTCACATTTGACTGGCAAAGATAAATAACTAGAAGAGTAACTAAAACCTTTTAATCTGAACTCCATCGCAGGGCTCTTCTGAAAGGCAACATTTAACATAAAATGTTGTGGCATGATAATACTCAAAATGTCAAACTAACCACAGACCTGCCCGATATCTGAATGTCATCAAATGGGAACAGAGCCAGAATCTAGAAAAGGAAAGGAGAATACATTTGATCATCAACATAATTTCTCTGTAAACCAATAGGTTCAATAATTCAGAACACCAAACAAGCAAGGAAATTCATCATGAATGGCTTTCACAGAACTCTGAGGCATTGTCCTATCACAAAACCTTATAACCTTATGCAAGTAACTTACATCATCATTGCCATCTGCTAGATCCAGTGCCGTTTCGTCCTCCATGTTGCGCAGCATCTTATCCGCTCCAGATTGGCAGAGGAGGTTGGCGATGGCGGCATCCTGCCGTCCCACCGCCAGGTGTAGGGGCGTGCAGCCGTTAAACATAGCAGCGTCCGCATCGGCTCCGTTAGTTAACAGTAGGGTCACAGACGGGACGTCGTGAAGCTCCACAGCCAGGTGAAGAGGGGTCTTTCCACTTGTACCTTCCTGAGGTGATAAATGAAGACACACTGGAAACTTACGTTTACAAGTTGGGGGAAAAACACTGTTGAAGTTTCACAAGATATTTTAGGCAAGCGCTGCAAACCCTCAAGAATGTCTTGGCTAGTCACTAAGCCTGCCTGATAGCCTTTTATATCTTTCTACCAAGGATTCAGTCTGGCTTGGCCAATATCACGCTGGACTGCCTGGCCCCTAGAGGCTCCAGAAAAAGCCCCAGAGCTTCAGGCTAATTTAGTCTGACTAGCCTTATCCTTATCATAGCCGTAGTCTAATGATGTCGCCATAAATTCCCTGGGATTCCCTAAGCTCAGCCCAAATCAACATTGTTAAGACGTGGCAAATTCATGGACAGGAGAACCTCAATGAATGTGGTATATACATAGTTGGAGAAAAGAAAGTGATTTTTATTGATTGAGCTCCATAATCCTATAACACACAGTAAAGGTGTACCTCTGTAATTAATTGGTGTTTTGTAGTACATGTTTACAATTCAAATATGGGCATGTTAGTTTTAGATATCATGCACCATTACGTAAAAACAACTAAACCACGTGGTAAGAAGATGCTGATGACAGGCAGTAAGGGGGGTTTGACTAACCTGGATATTGAGGTCAGCCCCCTTTTTTATCAAGAGCTTCATCAGACTCTGTTGTCTGTTCAGCGTTGCCAAATGAAGGCAAGTGAGACCTACGAGCACATTTGTTTTAACACAGGCCCATAAACAAAATGAGGGTTACAAAAATTCACATAATTTATGATATACTGTATAACAAGTCTTTGGATTGCATGGCCAACTATCGCATTAAAAACTTCACTGAAAACATAGCATCATCGTCTCATATTACTCCACAGTGTAAATGACAGCAACAGCTGATCTGACTTTCACCTCTCCAGTTTTGAGTCTCCAGCACTGGGGCCAGCTTGCTTGGGGAGACCTCCCTGGTCATCTCTTTGGCACACTCAGTCCGTCCGTGTTGACAGGCCACGTGAAGCGGTGTGTTCCCCTCTTGATCCTGCAGCTCCAGGCTGGCCCCCTTCTCTACCAAGCCCTGCACCATCTGGGGCAGGCTCAAATAGGTGGCAAGGTGCAAGGATGTCTGATGACCACAACAATACAGTGAGGGGTATATACGAATAGTATTCTACACAGTATCTAAAACACGGTGTTTCATACTTTCAATACTCTAAAAGGTTCCGTCTCGTTGCAAGGACAGGCAACAACTTCACATTTGTGTCGAAGGTACATTTAAAAATGTATAGGACAATTCAAACTACACAAAATAGAATAAAATATTTTTTTATATTTATTTGACACATATTTTAAATAAGACACTGTTCATAATGGTTAGTTCCAGATTACTTAAGTGGAAGACTTCTGAGCCCAGATTGCACGAGGTTAATACAACAGCTCTTGCTAAAGTTGCTCAATGTGGGCCAAAAGATGAAGTCTCCAGGGGGGAAATAAATGACTAATACATAACCAATATAGCCTCCGTGTTTGCTCAGCTTTTGGTAAACTTGACATCGCAAGCTAGGCTCTGAGTCATCGTGATAAATCATGAGTGTCACTTCTGTCTTCTCAGACATTTCCCTTTGAACCCTCAGGAATTCTGAGATGACCCTGCCACCTTGACTTGACAGCTGCTGTCTCCCTGCGTCTCACTAGGTAACAACCTCTTCCCCTTTAGCTTAACGTATGCTCTCCTGCAAGAAGGTATACTTAATCTTAAAGGGGAACCAATCAGACACCCACGCATGGTAATCCCTATTCATTCCAAGTGAAATCATTTTAACGAAGGTAGGTGAGGCAGTTTTCTTTCAAACTCCTTAGCAAGCTAACACTACAAAAACACAATTTTCTTATAATATGTGCTCACGAAAGGGTGTACTGGGGAAAAGGAGAACAGCAGCAGTTCTCTAGAATTACACAAAGAACTCTGACTCTTGCTTCCATCATCAGAAATTGACAAAGGGGAAGTATCAAGAGAGGCTTTGTCAAATGTCCCAAAAGAAAGTGAAGGGTAATTTACCTGGTACAAATTATTCTGAATGTCCAATACATCTTTGGGGAACAGTTGTATGAGCTGGTCAGCAAAGCACTCATCTTCATGAATAACTGCTAAATGTAGGATTCTGTAAAACACAAAGAAACCTTTTTCGTTAAGCATTCTACCCACTAGTGTGACCAAATTAACTTAGATCTAAGCACAGGCTAAACCAAAAAAGAAAAGTATTGCAACCAGTGATGGAAAGACAAGTATTCTGAAATTTGAATAATTACTCCAGGTGCACTTGCAAACGTAGCAGATGTGTGTCAAGATGTAGTGGGCCGCAATGGTGGTTGAAATGTTGTGCAATAAAGGAACTTATAACAAAGATAGTTCAGGGCAGGATGTTGAAACAAGGGCATGTGTATACATCAATAAGACACCACAATTCAGAGAACTAAAGTTTAAATGACAAAAGAAAATAAGATTCTATGTGACAATTTATATGAAATGTGACAAATATTCTTGTAAAGCACACACAAAAAAACTGAAAATATAGGTACATGTTTGACAAATAAATTTCTAGCCAAATGTCAGTGCTGAATTCAACATTTTGTGGAAATACAGCAAAACGCTGCAAACCTCCAAAGCTAAAGGAGGAAGTTGTAAGACAAAAGTCAACATGCAAAAAGCAGGAAATGGCACCTAGCCATACAGCTTTATTTAACCTACAAGTAACACAATGTCTTCTCTAAAGCAGCAGCCAACAATTGACATAAGTTTCCTTTGGTGTCGTTCCTTATAATGAAACAAGTGCAAGGTACTTACACCTGTGTAGGTATGCATTACATCTATTAACATTAAATTCTAAAGCAAAGCCATGCTCATTAAGCATGCACATTTCATTCAAGTAAAAGCCTTTTGTTTCACAACTTAAGTGACGCAAATTGTCTGAAGTTTTAGTCTCTAAGCTGGAACTAGCTCATTTGTATAATAGCAAACAATTCAGTAGGGAAGTGACATGTGTAGTATTTCAGGGAAACTTCGGTGAGGTTACCATAGTGCAGTTGAGATCACGTTCTTTTATGGCATAGACAATAAAGGAGTGCAGCACAAAAACAGTTCAGACAAACACCACAAACATTGTGATGGAAGGTTAATATATGTTAAGTTGACTTGTTTAAACCAGTCACTAAAACATCAAAAGAGTTACTGGGGGTGTTTGTCCACCAGGGGTAATTTTCAAAGTTTCGTAAACTTTCAAAGGCAATTTGGAAAAGGTTGATACTGGTCTGGTCTATTTATTTTCCAAAGAGGACATGAGGATGCATGGGGGTGCTGAAATTAAGTACACAAAAGGTTATAGCTTGCATTTCTTATTGTATTAATCATTCAGCTCCTCAGATCAAATGAAAGAAAATACGGACTCATAGCATGTGTTTTAGGGGACTTCCAGGCAAGTCTTTTCTACTTCTGCTTTAAGAATGACGCCCTCCACCATAGTCAGTCCATGTTTGTAATAGTTCTCACAAAGACTATATGCTACAATCAAAGCAAT
>JAVQJS010085125.1:0-21648 GCA_036024795.1 Galaxias rostratus | reverse complement strand
CGCCCGCAACAGCCAATCAGCGGGTCGTTTTCATAGTAGGATCGAAATGGACATTAACGACCATGGATATAGTTTCACAAAAAACAGCAAACAACTATGACCTGCGTTAGCGGTAGCTCACAGATTAATACAAATAATAATATTATTTTTTTTGGTCAATGTTTAAAAAAAATTCTAAAGATTTTTTATTTTTACTACAATTCATGCTGGGTCCACACGGAGACGTCTTGCGGTCCGGATATGGACCGCGGTCCGCCTATTGGGGACCCCTGCCATAGGGCAATGTGACGATGAGCATTCCTTCCCTAAACCATCTGTGTGATGAATGTCAAAGTGCAGCAGTAATGAACATTGAGAGTCAAACATGAAAACTCACTATTCTAAGTTAGTAATGTACATAATTATTAATCATTTAAACATTTTGATAAATTTGTTATCAATGTTATCAGTCAAAAATAAAGATAATAATGGACAGCAAAAACAATAACCTCAATTATCAACGTTCTTGACGTCATCAACTCAGCGTGGCATACTAGTCACAGAACACATGTCAGTTTTCCGATATGTCAAAACCAACAGTTAGGGATGGGTGAATAATTGCTGGGTCCTCACGGTAAAACAATTGCGGTCTCTACAAAGTGGCCAACGTGCACTTTGTAACAGGCCATCAGACAGGCACAGCAGAGGAGACCTACGATTAGCACAACAGCAAATTACATTATCACATGGACTTAAAATTCAAACGAATTCAAATCGTGTGAATGACATTACGAATCAAGAACATGTGCATGGCTAAAACTCCACAAACCTCTTACAGAGGCACATTGATGGATTTTTCTGTATTTCAGTAACTCACGTAATGACGTTGTTCTCTAGCCCATGGAAAAGCAAATGGTTCTGCCAAGGCTTGCAAATTAAACTTGAGGGTGTACTGGCACTAGCACCAGCACTGAATTGGCTCTAAATTTATGTTTGTGGAACAGGGTACACTTCTGCGTGTCCTGGTCTTCGCTTGTTGGCATCTGGAACAGAATCTGAATGTGTTTTGACTCAATGATTGTCATTGGGTCACATAAGAGGCCTGGAGTCCTGAAAAATCGAAAACATGTTTGGGTGTGTGCATGTGCATGAGGTCTCAAAGAGATAAGAAACCTCTTTGTGATTGCTCATTGGCAGTCATCTGCAAGATCTTTTCTGCCAGTCGATCTTCCTCAAGACTCCTGGACAGAAACTTATGGATCTCTTTATTCATTTTCCTGGGAACAGTGGCATCAGTGGCAGTTGTATTTTATGGCCTCAAGATGCCAGCTACAGGAGAGAACTCTCTCCTGGAATCAGAGAACAGAGAATGAAAACACAAGACATTTGAATAGATAGATAATCCTACCTGTCTATCCTCCATGGTGGGGCTAGGGGTTGCCTTTGTCTCTGATGTTTGGCTTTCTGGATACCAGGCTGGCTTGCAAGGACAGGTGAAGCCAGCGGGCGGCTTCTTTGGTCTCTTTCCATCGAGTCGGATCTTAACAAGCCTGGTCTCCGCGTGTCGTCTTTGGTGCTTGAACTACTGCTCCAGTCCCAGTTTCCTGGTTGTTTCTGACACTGGTATTGTCTGCTATAGGAAATGGAGTCTTGAGACAATGCAATAGTTCCTCATGATCTGGAGCCTATCCCAGCCTACATAGGCCAAGAGTCAGGGTACACCTTGGACAGGTTGCCAGTCTATCACAGAGCCAACACATAGGGACAGACAACAACTCACACTCATATTCAAACCTTAACCAACTAACCTGCATTTTTTTGGGACTGTGGGAGGAAACCGCAGTACTCGAAGGAAACCCAGAACCAACACAGAAAGACCCTTGGATCAGGTTGGGGATTGAATAATCAAACAAAACACAAGATAACCTTGGCACTCTTAACTAAATCTGTTTGACTTAGAGAAAATACCCCGAAAGTTCTCAAATGTAACACGAGGCTTGAAATGTATTTTCTATGTAATTGAAAGTTCAATAAATATGGCTTTCCACTTTAAGTTTCTACAATTTGAACTGTTAGCTTTCCTATATTTATCCATCTTACACATACTATGGGCAATTCAGGATTGAGCACATAAGAAAAGCCAAAGGAACTTATGTCTTGCTCAGAGAACAACAAAGGTAATATTTTTTATTGTCAAAAGTGTCACACGGGAGACAGGATGCCTGAGGATCATGACAGAAGGGATCTAAAGAAAACGCAAAGTGTATCACTTTGTATGCATTACGTATACACGAGTGTCTTATGGAGTGCCTGGACATAGAGGAAAGTTACATCTTTGAATCTATTTAAGAAAGATGTTAACTATATACTGGGTCATCTCCTTTGGACAGTGTCTTAAATGCTGTGTGGGGTTATCCTTTTGCTAACGCATTTGATCCTTTGCAGAAGTACCCTTTTATAAAATACTGGTATTGAACTTTATTTTTTGGCCTCATTGTGTTTAGCATACAATTTCCATGACCTTCAGAATGCCTCTATCTCGGAGTATCTTCTTTGTGATGAATGTATCAACAAAACTGCGGACAGTGACATAAGCAGTAGCATAATGTCAATATTTCTTTGGGTGTGTGGATTCCCATCCTTTTAGAAAAAGCACTCAGTTTAAAATCCGCCCTACTGGAAATCATCTGAGCTGAAGTCAACATATGGTTCCTCTGCTGGATCCATCAAGCCTTCCTGTGCATATTCCACAGGGCAGCAAACACCAGGGCCTGTTTGAAAATAGTTTTTTTTTTTGTTGCATCTATCCATTCACTGATAATTACATTTTATAGTTCAAGTAATACACATCTGTTATGGCTAGAAGGTGAATCAGAAATGGGAAAGTTGATGGACTCTGTTTTAGATATCCTACCTGTATGCTAACTTGTGTATATGTGTGCTATATGTGTGATAATCATATAGGTGTGTATATATTTATTTATACATACACAATGGCTACACACACACACACACACACACACACACACACACACACACACACACACGCACACACACACACACACACACACACACACACAAAATCAACCAGTCCCAGATGCTTGATAGCTTAAACGCGGTCTACTTTAACTGCAGTTCACTCACTACACTTGCTCTTACAACTGCTTATGCTTGCTGCAGCACCACAATATGCTCCTGCTAACTGCGGCACCACAACACATACCCACTCTTTCTGCTGCCCATCTCCACCCGAGCTTCCATCAATTTAGGGTCTGGTGCTCATTATCTGAAATGGGGAATTTGTAGATATCAGCAGCACACTCCACCCCACCCCCACAAATCACTCTGCTCTGTATGTTGATATCTTCATAACAAGGCTACTGACTGGATGAATGACATCCTGTACATTCCACCAGTATATAAACATAATTACCTCTCATCCAACTTCCCTACCCCCTTTGTTCAATCCCGCACACAAGCCGAAGTCCCCCAGGGATTTAGTCACTTTCATGTCTCCCGGCCTGAGCAAGCGTTTAATAACACTAAAAGGTTTATTACCCCAAACCCACCCCTCACACCACCACTACCTCCCCTTCTGTCCTCCCTCCTTCCCTCTACGACCATGGAGGGCGTTGTGGGAATCTTCCCAGTTCATCTCTAACCCACCAAAGCCTACATACTTGGTCCATATACAGGATAGATGATGGACCCACGATATTGCAATTATGTGTCAAGTATGGTGTGGATGATTTTAGATCTAGTTGAGACAGTTGTATACGTAAGTGGAATACCCTTTTGACAGCACTTCCACATGTGACTGCCAGGAGTTGTAATGCTGTAAATCCAATACATCACATTTTAAAAGACAGCACTGTTGAGCACGTTGAGTTTTCTTATTAACCATTTCAGGTTATAAGCATCACTTTTCATAGCCTTAATGAATTTGTGTGATATTGTATCATTTATAAACCCTCAGAAAACGTATAATAATTTTACTCAACAATTTAGAGATGTATTATTTTTACTTCCTTACAAAATGTATGTTTGACCAGGTTTTAAATATGTGAAGTGTACATGAGGTGGACTGTGGACTTATCAGCTTTTCTTAATTGAGATAAATGGAAGTGGTGAATACATTTTTTCATGAAATCACAGAATGTGGCGCATGAGCAGAGTACAATGTACAGCTGCTGTAATGTGTTACACTGGGAGTTACCGAATGAAATATGTCATGCTGAACAGCTACAGGAACTCCATTTTAAGCTATAGATATATTGCTTTTTCCATGGCCCCCGCTTTCAGTATTGCCAGTATTGCCATGGCAATACTACTTCTCAAAGAAGAATTGCCTGGCAATACTACTTTTTTCAGACTAAACAGTGATTAATTTAATGTAGAAGACCGCAGCAACTGGTAGTAAAAACTGCTTTTATGTAGTGAATAATTTGAATGCTTTTGCTGCGATTTATGAACACATTCAAACCTTTACAATGAACACGGTCCTGTGTTGCATTGTTTCATTTCTCTCCAGCCGGGCTTCTATCCATGATATCTTTGAACATCCCTATGCGATTTTAATTATGGGCAGAACATCCGGTGGAAGTGTAGCTTCACAATCATTGGAAATCTTTCGCCAAGTTAGTCAGCTAAACGTAGGTAAAAAATCAAGTCAAACTAAAAACAATGTATTTGAAAAAAACAGCAACGAATTGCACAATTCTTAGCTGCCCACATAATTTAAATGAACCTCATGTGTGGCTGAAAGAAGAATGTTTTTCAAAGTTTGCTGGTAAAAGCAATAAACAAAGGAGGTCACAAAACCAACAGTCGGAAACACAAACAATGTTGGCTTAGCTGATTACATACCCAAGCATTAAAAAGAAACGTAAACTATAGAAGTTTAAAACATTTGAAACATTTGAAAAAACCTAAGATGACCTGGAAGTCAGAGTTCCGAATTTCCTGGGAAAGGGAATTCCAAGGAATTGGAGAAGCAGCACTAAACACTCTTGGTAAAGAGCTTGGTCATCGGGAGAGAGCTGGGAGTATAGCTGCTGCTCCTCCACGTGGAAAAGAGCCAGATGAGGTGGTATGGGCATCTCATTAGGATGCCTCCTGGGCGTCTCCAGTTGTAGGTTTTCCGGTGTAGAGAGACAAGTTTTACAGTGTAAAGACAAGACGAAAACAAATTGAAAAATGCTTTGGATGCACCCATCCCAAACTCTCAACAAACTCCAATACATTCAAAATTCTGCTGCCCACCTCCTCACCAGCACCCGCTCCCGAGACCACATCACACCTGTACTTCAAAACCTCCACTGGCTCCCTATTCTGCAGCGTATCCAATTCAAAGTCCTTCTCATCACTTTCAAAGCCCTCCATAACCTGGCCCCTTCCTACCTCTCCGACCTGCTCCACCGCCACGCCCCATCCCGCTCTCTCCGCTCCTCTGCTGCCAACCTTCTCTCCCTACCCTGTAGAACCAAGCTTCGTACCTGGGGTGACAGAGCTTTCTCCGTTGCTGCCCCCACCCTCTGGAACTCACTCCCCCAACCCATCCGTGACTGCTCTGACCTCCCCATCTTCAAAAACCTGCTCAAAACCCACCTTTTCAGAACTGCTTTCAACAACTGCTTTCAACTGCTTTCAACAGCACAGTACTGCTTGGGCAGCACGGTGACTCAGTGGTTAGCACTGCTGCCTCGCAGCAAGAGGGTCCTGGGTCCATGCCCCACCTGACCCAGGGGCCTTTCTGTGTGGAGTTTACATGTTCTCCCCGTGTTGCGTGGGTTTCCTCCGGGTTCTCTGTTTTTTTTTTTTTTGGGTGACTCTAAATTGTCCGTAGGTGTGAATGTGTGAGTTGCTGTTTGTCCCTTTTGTTGGCCCTGTGATGGACCGACGACTTGTCGTGCTATATTTTTGTTTACTCTTACTTTGTACAGCGTCTTTGAGTGTTTTGAAAAGCACTATATAAAATAATTTTTTATTATTATTAATATGTCTTCCATGTTTTTTCAAGTAGGCTTATTTTTTTCTCCCCCAAAAACTTGTGCACAGTCTTCGAGGTTAATTTAAGCTAGTGCAACAGTACTATTTATTGGCATCATATGAAACAGCACCACCTTGTTAGACTAGCTTTTCAGGAAGTGGACCAAATGTAGTTCTGACGTGACGTTATATCTGGTGAAAGTGAATGTAAGTTAGTAGGCTAACTCAGTAAGCTAGCTGGTAAGATAGCAGTTGCAAGACAGGAGAGAGAAAAAGTGAACGAGAAGGTGGATGAAAGAATGACTAGAGAGAAAGAGCATATATTTCTAACAATGTTTCCTCTTTGGCAGTAACTCCTCATTAAAATACATTATTCTTGCTCAAATATAATAATGAATGCATATGTATGTAAATGTAAGGCTTGCTGAGCTTATTCAAGGTAAATTAACTATTGGAAACACCCATTCCCTATAAAACATCAATCATGCTATTTATTTATTTATGAATCAAAATGTTGCTTTTGTGTCTGATGTTGATGATGACAGTTCTAATTCATGCAATCTCCATATGCGTAACTGAAAATATATTAAAACAATTCACCAAGAAGGGGAGAGAAGGAAGGGGAGAGAAGGAAATAGAGAGATGAGAATGAAAGCAGGTGCAGAGCAAAAAAATAGGAAGAAGAGAAGAGCGAGAGAGAAGGTTCTTTCCAAGAAGGGGAGTAGAGAAGATAACAAGATCGAGGGGGAAATTATCTAGTGAAGGAAGAGACTAAACTAGAGTTATTAGTTTTTGAAAGATACTCTGCTCAATATTTTAAATGGTGAAAGTGATTTCAATGCAATGAGATACTGAACAGAAGAGTAATTTCAATATTGGCCATATTCGAGACATCTTATGTTAAGTGAAAATTAAGACTAGTAGAATTAATGCATTGGCATTGACAAAGTCTGACACTATTTCCCTGATCTGTGTTGCTCAAGGCATTAAAATGCATATATTTATACTATAGTAGTCATACTAAAATTCTCGAACAAGGACTCCTGACAGGATTTTGTTAGTGATTTGTGTTACTCAAGTGCATTAAAATGCATCAAGTTATACTATAGCGTTAATTAAATTCTCAAACAAGGACTCATGACCTCAGCATTTCCAAAATCCTGGAATTTCAATGTCAGCTGTGCATAGGATAAGCGGTATGGCCAATGGAAGGATGTGTGGAATTCCAACATTGTAATGAATACATTTGCACAGACCTTCGGTTTGCATGTGTTCAGTACATGTACAATTACATTTCCAAACAAGTACATGACTAGCTATCAGCTGTTTGACTCAATTCATTATTTATACATATAGATTCAGTAATTGTCTTAATGGGGGTTCATACTTCTTGGTCACCGTCCAGTGACATTATTCATAATTACATTCATGCACACTTATTCAGAAATGTTTCACATTTTAACATACAAACACAGCTTTGTACGAAACAAGTAGGTTTATTATTTCTTTCTTTATTGCATACACCATATGAAGGTGATTTGCAAGAAGGTTTGGCAATACTACTTTTACGCTGGTGATGGCACATCTAGCTCTTGCAATACTCCTTTTTTCAGTTATACACTGAGCATCAATTAATATTTAGTATTTTTGTATTAAATGTTTGCACAATAAGGTTCACGTTGCTAAGTGTAGGTGGGGTAACCAACACGTGACAAAGCAGGGGGAAATTAAAGCTAAACATGTCCAGACAGCCTTGTTCAGAGTAGGGTCTGATTTATTTTCAACATCTCGGTAAACTGTGGGACTGGGTGATCTCAGGATATGCAACTTAGCATTGGTCCATCGGAATCACATAATCGTCTATTTGTTCAAAAGAGGCATAACATTATACATTTTTATTTGTCCGTACCTTCTTTCGCTCGCTTCAGTGTGCCTACATTTCTATTGGTGACACACACACAACCATCAGTCTTCTTCAAAGAGGACAAGATGAAAGGCACAATCAAAGCCACCTGGGTCGTGATTTGTGATTAGTGCCTGAGTTAATGTTTTGGTTTGATCAAAGTTTGGGGGACTTTATAAATCAGAAATTATATGATTTTGAATTTTGGAACTGTGAAACATTAATTAATTATGCCAGGCTTGGTATCAATGTTATTTGATTATGTCAATATATTTTTACAATGTATGTACCATTTAATGCTTTTGTATAAAACAAAAATGAAGTGAATGGTGTTTGTTAGACATCCATTTGGTATTTATTGTTCAAGTTTTGAGTTCCCTCGTGTTTCATAAATTAACAACTTGTAGCATTATCATCTCATAATCATTTATTTTTTTCACTTATTTCTTACATAGATATTATTATTGCTGCAGTTATGGAGCCCGTCTGATATTACTTTCCACATATCCCACAACTTGTTGCTATATTCATGTAATTTTTTTCATCCTAATACATGCTGAGTATTATGTGTCACAGGAGCTGGATGCAAATAAAGTATTTTTTATTACATATCATGACACAATCTATGCATTCTATTTATGCTTCTGTAACATGCCTATTTCAAATTCCAAAGGAAAGAAAGCATTTTGGGGAACATACAATTTCAAATATAAGCTTAATAAATAGCACAATAATATATATTTTTAGCTGGTAATCTGAATAATCTCCAGCAACCCCCACCCACCTCCCTCCCCCCCACACACACACACACACACACACACACACACACACACACACACACACACACACACACACACACACACACACCAGCACACACACCCCCATGCCAAATGGGGAAGAAAGGCTAAATGTAAGTATTACATTTCAAATATGTACAGTAACTTGGAAATATGGCACCACATTTTACAGTGAAGAGAAAACAGTTGGAGTTGCACACAAAAAATTGTGAATACCTCTGTTTCTAGTTTAGGTTCTAATAAAAGTCATATTCATTCCGTTTGTTGGCTCATCTTAAGTCCTAAAGAATGCATAATACAACAGAGGAACAACGTGTGGTGTAATGCAGGGAAGGTACTGAAATGCGGTTCACGTTGTGCTGAGGTATAGTTTGAGCTTTTTCGTCTTTACTTTGAAAAGATATTCTAAATGGCTTACAGCAGGAAGAAGGGTGCATATCCCCTCTTTGGCTTCTCATTAAGGTGGAGATACCTGCGGGGTAGGAACAAACGAACGAAAAGAAACTTTTCATTCTCTCAGCAACTCAAATCAGTTTCAGCATTCCATGTCCTTAGTCTGCAGAACAAAGGAAACTCACTACCTCATATGATTTTCTCACACACACACATGCTCATGCACACACACGCTTAAAACCTCAAGCATAGGCAAATGAGAAAATACAATAGGGACTTCCTAAACCACCGACTATCCTTAGAGTTTTTCATATTTATGTTTACTCAATATCTATATCTATTCATTCATTGTTCTTTGTGACGGCCAACATGTCACAGAATTTATCGCACGATACCCTCCGTTTTTTGTCTGTAACAGCAGCACAGTGGCCTTTTGCTGCCAAATGAAGTTTCTTTGCCTCTCTTAGAGAAAGAGTTACTGTTTCCAATAGTTCTCCAGCATGACATTGAATAATATTGCAGCCCAGTGCACAGTTTTGTTGAGCATCTTAGCTTGTGAGAAACTTTATCCGCGAAGAAAACGCCTTTGTGAAGAGCCTCAGAGGTTTAGGGCCCCAAAATGAAGGGCCCTCTGTCAGACATAGGCTGACTCACTGGACTGGGTCCTGCCCAGGTTTGGGGCCTGGGAAAGGTGTGACACATCCTTCTTGCGTACCTCGCAGATGGACTTCCGACGGGCCTGAACACCACGAATGGCCGTCTTGATCTTCCTCCAGCCCAGGTGATTTAGTTCAGCCAGGTTGAGGAGCACGCATATGCCGCTCACAGCAAACATGAATACCAGGAAGACGGTCTTTTCGGTGGGACGTGACACGTAGCACTCCACTTCCTTGACACATGGGTAGCGGTCACATTCAAACATTCCTGGCACATTGAAGCCGTAGAGGAAGTACTGGCCAGCCAGGAAGCCGATCTCCAGTGCATTGCGGAACACCACCTGGATGACATAGAAACGTGAGATACCCTCCTGACGGCGCACCTTGGCACTCTTGGCGTGTGTAAGTCCCCGGGGCACATTGGGGATATCCTTGACCTCCATGCAATCGTGGTCCTCTTTGCCACTGTCAGGGTTCTGCACCAGGATGCCATTGATGTTGCGCAGCTTGCGGGCGTGATGGTCGCTGCGGCCGTGCTGGCTCTGGGCCCCATGGGTGTCCATGTAGGGATGGAGGAAGGAGTAGCTGCGATCACGCTGCTTGGCCGACTGGTGCACAGAATAGGTGATAAAGCAGAGGCTGGGTGTGCACACCAGGATGATCTGGAAGACCCAGTAGCGGATGTGGGAGATGGGGAAGGCCTTGTCGTAGCATGCCTGGTTGCAGCCGGGCTGCATTGTGTTGCAAATGAACATGATCTGTTCATCCTCATAAACCTTTTCACCAACTATGCCCACTATCAAAATACGAAAGATCACCACAACAGTAAGCAAGATCCTGCACAAAAAGATTGAGAGAAAAGAACAGGGAGGGAAGGAAAGAAGGGACAGAATGTCAGTCAGCACAAAATCAAAGTAACGTTCATGTTGACAGTATGTTGTTTGGTATTGATACCTTGGAATGAGAGGACTAATTGAGTGGCCAGGCTATAGTTTTGGTCCAGTGCCTTTGTTTTTGCCCTGTGTAAGGGTATTGGTCTGTTTACCTTTAGAAGACATGGCTATGCAGCTGAGCTCAACCGTTTCAAGAAGAAAATGAAGAAAAGCTGCTCTTATACGAAGGGCGCATTTATTGAAAATGTGTGTGTATGTGTGTGTTTGAAAGCTGCTTCTGTTGCAGAGGGCATGGCAATTCAGGGGAGGAGTTGTTGCGCTCTAAATAGCATGATCACGTGTGCTCACTCTGCACATGAAGGAGGTTCAGGTGGAACACAGGAGTGCTTGTCAGGAGATAATCAATTTTACACTCGCCTACACAGTTGAACTGAATGAACGGGAACAATGTGTGAATTTGTGTGTGTGTGTATGTGTGTGTGCGTGTGAGCAATGCAGAGTCTACAGACAAAGAGTGTGCGATGTTACAAATGCATGAATATCTTGAAGCTCTGAGTGTCACACACGTGTTCCATTAAACCAGTATGCTGTTATGTCTTAATAATGACCTAACGCACATAGAGGAGCCTCCTATTTAGGTTATCGCTCCACCTGTATAGCAGGAGGATACTCCTAGTCCCCTTTTCATTCTACTTTGAGTCTCTAAGCACAGGCATTGTACCTAAATACCAAAATGGCAAACTACAAACACTATTTGTGTCCTCGTAAATAACATAATTAATGTTGAGATGATAATCATTAATTATTTTAGTGAGGCGTCCTCCACCCAATGAGGACCCACAGCACAACTCAATGGCCATTCAGTATTTTTCTTCTTGTGTCATTTTCCCACCCTGGTGTTTCTTCAACATTTGTACCACCTCCCTACCTGCTGTGGACAGTTACCACAGCAACCACACAGTGGACTGAGAACTAGAGATGGCTCAAGGGAAGAGTGAGTTGAATGCTATGCCAGAGGGAGAGGATGATAGAATGATTGGTGGTGTTTGTTATGATGAATGGTGGAAGGAGAAATTGGTTTCGTTCAAGATAAACAAAGAAAAAGAGAAGATTCTTGCTTTTAACCTGCAACAGACCGATGCTCAGGAGGCATTTTCAGGAAAATATTCCTTCAGCAATATAAGACACGAGTGCGCAAGGTAGAACATGTGCTTCTGTGGAACTGTCCCAACACCACCTGGGCCATTCAAGTGTTGACTTTTGTCTCTGTGTTTTGTTTGTGTGTGTGTGTGTGTGTGTGTGTGAGAGAGAGTGAGAGAGAGAGAGAGAGAGAGAGAGAGAGAGAGAGAGAGAGAGAGAGAGAGAGAGAATTAAAATTTGTGTTTTTAAATAACATTTTGTATGTGCTTGTTTCTATTCAACCCAGAGAGAGAACCTTGTGGAGGGTGACCCTGCAAGATGGGGTCAAACGGGTTCTGCCCACACCTGTCAATTATAAAATTATGATTTTCTTGTTGTTTGGGCTAATTATAAACATGCCATATAGAACTAATCAAAGTTTACTGATATCTGATTGGTTGATCTGGCCATTTAAATAAGCATGTTCGAACTTATTCACCTGCACTTCGTCACCACTGCTCCGTCACGTGCCCTTGTTAGCACATGCAATCAGCTTTCCTGTACTATTAATTTTCGCTAGTAAACTGTGATTATATAAGGGGAATGGCTGAAATTGACGTCATGCCTGGTTTTTGTCTACTCAAATCTCAAAAACCTCACACTTCTTTCTATGCAGGCACAAGTAATGTAACATGGTTATGTGCATTCAAATGGATAGGTGGACCTATCCTTCTTTCTCTGCAACAGCTGGCTAACACACACCACCAGCGTATCATGGCTGTGTTTGGAATCGCCTACTTAAATACTATCTACTACGTACTCAATGATTACAAGATACATACTGACTACTTAAATCAAAATCTAGAATACTACCTTTTTTTAACAAATATATGATTGTATTGTGGGTATACTCAACTGGAACATGTGACCAAAACCGTGGGATTTGTTAATGCTGTCAAATGTAGGAAGAGGTTGCCAAAGTGAATTTTGTGACGTGAGGCATGTAAGCTCTCTCGGGTACTTAACTCATTTCCACAATTCGAGTATGTCATCCGATAACTTTTTCCATACTCAAATTTCTACATACAAGTTTTCGGTGAAATGTAGTATGTTAAGTATGCATAGTAGGCGATTTCGAACACAGTTTTCTGTTTATACTTTTGCGAAACATGCACGGGAGTTGACTGTGCTTCTTCTAAAAAAAATTGTACATTCAGGATTACTGATTGTGACCTTGCCACCTAGTGGGCCCAATGAACGTACGTTGGAGTATGTGCATTCTACTGTGCGAACGTAAGCACCAAATTAACATTTACATTCGCTATCACGCTCACGCAGATGCCGATGCAATCTCTTTGAAAATGTACAGATCCGTCTCAAATTGGTTAGATTTGATTATGTGCCATATTAATTTACAAACTGATTCTTAATTAGTTACTGATTAATTCTCGAATGATTTTAAAACAAAGGCAAAAAATTGGCGGGTAAAAAATATCAAATGCCGATAAATAAATACCACCTGACAGGTAGGTCCAAAAAGAAGAAAAATCTTAAACTAGAAAATGTCATTCCCTGAGCAAATGCCACGTGATGCATCGCAGTAATTACATGAACCGCCTTAGCATGCATAAGTTTACTGAAGTCCAGACCCCATTTGGAAACAGGGGGTGTTTCCTGCCACGGTGGTGCTGGAACTCGGGAAGCAATAGGATCTTTGTCTTTAGGCAAGCTGTGAATGTATGCCAGTAGATTTATGTAGTTGCATACATGTGTTATTCATGCTGAATAAAACCTACTCCTCTGAAACTTTAGCTTTTGACTTCCAATATTTGTTTTTTGGGTTGTAACATCATCTAATTGAATAATACACAACATGTGCTATTCTTAAATCCTTACATTGTAATAGTAAACCAATTGTCACCAAAGGGCTTGTGGACCAACCTGATTTCCCTACCGAAAGCAGTACTTTACTTTTCCTCATCATCCTAGCCGTGAATATCCAAGTTTGTGCTAGTCTTCCTTACTGTCACTCAATGCAGAAGAGTGAATCATTGGCTGCAGGATAGGATCAAAGTGCCATGTGTAATCATTTGTATTCATGAATTAACTTTCCCACTTCAGGCACCATTTTTCTCTGTCGAATGAGAAGACTTATTAATAAAGAAGACAGTCAGTACAAACATAAGAACATTAAATTACATAACAATAGCGTCATGCTAGATGGAGGTAAATTACCATGAAAATTATTCTCTGTCATAACCATTTCCCATTCATGTCAATGGGGACAAAAAACGCATAAAAATAATAATAAAAAATATATCATGTGAAAAGATCACTAAGTTGTGTGTAAGCGCAGTGGACCGCATCACTCAAAAAATGTGGGCCCTGGAACGGAATTCATTGGGTCAACACTGCGGATGTAGCTAAGGTGGCAAAAACAGGCCTAATAATATTAACATAAATTTAACTTATCGAGAAGATGTGGTGCGTGATCACATTTGACATTTGTTACCGTGATCGATTGCTTTAATAGTTTTTTGTTGGATTGCCCGTTTAAATGTCAAAAGGCAGAGATTGGCTAATACCAGTTTCATTAAAATTCTGCCTTTTCTTGAGAGGTGGTTGAAGTTTCTCTCAGAGAGCAATGTGTAAAAGTTACCGAATTAAGATGTTTTACTCTCTTCGACATCACTCCTGGAAATCACTGCCACAGCCTCCAAAGCCATGAGACAGAAGTTGAGAAAAAGTCCTGGAATACAGCAATGTTTAGAATTTATGAACCCAATCAGGGACAACATATGGAAGCCCATAAAGGAGTTTATACAAGGGAAAATGTAAACTTGAAAAAATGCAAATGCAATTTCACAATAACATTATCACTTCCTACCTTTGTATGTCTTATTTAAGACCAAATATAAGTGAAAATTCAATCCATCCCATTACATTTGCATTTTCAAAGACTCCAATGGGCATTATGAGTTAATATTACAATAACAAAACAAAAGCTGTTTGACCAAAAAATTCCAAAGTTTTACCCACTATGCTGTGGAAAATTTTCAAATGTTAATTAAAACTTTAAAATTGAAATAAATCATTTCCATTTGGCAAGCATTTTTTATGTCACAATTAAAATTGAAATGCAGTTGTCAAACAAGATTAAAAGGAAATCGCATTTACCAAAGTATTTTCAAAGACTTCATTTTCTGTACTACGCTGTGCCGTGAACAATATTCCATCGCAATGTGCGAATCAGTACTAGGAGTCTATTGCATTTGTATTTGTATTTTCATGTTGCCACATACTCTTTGGGACAGAACATGAACATTCAAATGCAATCTGTCAGTCTTCTCATAAAGACTGGTCTTTAGTTTGGCGTCACTTCCTCGTTCAGTCACTTAGTATAGTGCTAGCTGTAGCTAATCTATTTTTGCCATTAACAGGTTTGCAATAGGACAGAACAAGTCTGTTTTGCCGAGTAAGTCTACTCCATTTCAATCAACCAACATGGATGTCTCTCCCGCACCAGCCAAGCCTGTGCCATTGTCGCAGAGCTGAAAACTCAGTGTGGCTAACTCTTAAAAGACAAATGAGCAACCTTACCTTAGAAAAAATGGCCAAAACAAGCGCAACACTACCTATAGCCACATGTTTATAATACTATACTACGATATAATACTATAATATTTATAATATTTATATTTATTAAAACCAAAAAGCCCCCAATAAAGTGGAACCAAAGGCATTGTGGCACCTTGCCCGGGAAAGGGAAACCAGGGCTATCCCCTGGAGCCGAGTGGTGGGTGTGTGTGTGTGTGTGTGTGTGTGTGGGGGGGGGGGTTGGTCATCGGGTCTAGTGGCTGGGCTTGACCTGTGGGGACCACCGGAAGAACTTCTTGTGCATCCCGGGGGAGGTTGGGGACATTGATTCCGGGTGGACCATGTTCAGAACCTCCATTGAGGAAGCGGCTGCTAGAAGTTGTGGTCAGAAGGCCATCAGTGCCTGTCATGATAGCAGCGAAAGAGCAACCAAAGAAGAAAGCCGTCAGACTGAAGAAGGAGGCCTTTCGGGCTTGGTTGGCCCAGGGTTTGCAGCAGACAGGTATCGGGTGAGCCGAAGGGCTGCAGTTTTAGTAGTCAAATAAGCAAAAACCCGGGTGTGGTGGGAGTTAGAGTAGGTCTTGCAGTTGTCATCAAGGACGACTTTGGAAGGGAAAGCAGGGATTGGCTTAGGCTCTGTTGATCAGGGGAGGAGAACTGCTATCCTGCTGGGGATATCGTCGTGCAGTGGAAAGAGTGTTTGAGGAACTTATTAACCGCGCCAACACGTCCTTTGTGGAAGAGGCAGAGTTTGAAGACTCTGGGAAGTCTCAGCCATATAGCGGGGCTGTTTGGGGGGGCATGGGAGTTTGCCCATCCAGTCCACATATGTTTTGTGGATTTAGAGAAGACCTACAACCGTGTCCCCCAGGGAGTCCTGTTTCTATACCTCACGCGTATATTGAACATAGGGAGTTCTTGCACCTCTTCGCAATCGGGTATGGAAAATATTTCCCACCCCTTTGACATTGACAAGGACTGTTACAAGCAGTCCCACATGCAAGTTTACTTGCGATGGGTGTGGAATGTACAAGGAAGATCTATCATGTTGACATTTAAAACGTTTTTCATTACCTTTTGTACTTTAAGAAATTTTTGTTTTTGTATTACAACCCCAAGTTAATATCTTATTTTTCAGTGTTCTGTACTAACAATTTTTTAATTTTTGCCAAATTCATTGGAGGAAAGTAAAGCATTTTTTACCATTAATGTCTGCTATTTCTGGTGTGCCGCTTGTAGGGTTTAACAGCCACAAAGTAGGTAAACACAATTCGAAGGAACATTAACATTACACTGCATTCGACTTCCGGCTTGCCAATGAAGCCGTGCAGGTTTAGTCCTGGTAAGCCCTGATTTGGGAAACCCGTTGCTGCTAGAAGTGATGTTGGTTGACCTGCAAGGTTCACTCTCCCCTCGTTTCTCTGGCAGCCAAATGCCCCAGTACAGAGACAGAATGTGTCTTTCTAATGGGTTGTTAAACGGCTGTACTGACTCTGTGATCACAAAAGGTCCCATAGCATTTTTCAAAAAGTGTAGACTCGTATCGCAAAATTAAACTGGTCCGGACACTGTAACTCGTGTCCTGGCTCAATTACCACTCTAGCCCTATATCAGTTCTGGCCACCTAATCGATCCTTAGCTCCCAAATGGCTAGTTAATTCCCTCTCCTGCCTCTTGTGGCTCTCAGTTGGTCATAAACTGATGTGTGGTGAGCATGTTCAGGGCAAAATGGCTGCCGTAGTATCACCCAGGTGTGTGTTTGCCCTATAGTGTAAAACACTTTGAGTGTTTAGAAAATGCTATTTTAGATATACAATGTTCACCATGTTCCTGAATCTTGACCTCTTGTCGAATGCTTTGAAAGAGAACTTCAGGTTATTTATGCCAACCCCAAACGTTTACTTTGATTTATTTCATTTGTATCCAATGAGGTCAGGTCATGCAGCAGAGTCCAGTAGAGGAGATTAAACATATCTTAAGTTTTAAAGTAATATATACATATTGCTTGAAGAATAAAACAAAGCTACCTATAACAGTAAAAAAGAAAGCACAAAATGTGCTAGAAGTGTATGAAATATTAAAAATAATTGTTTTGAAATGCACTATGCTTAGTCATTTGTTTGTCACACGCACACCAATTATTACACTATAAGCAACCAATCAATATTTGTCTAGTTCTTTTTGCTATGACTAGCACATTGTTGTGTGTCCTGTGGATAAAACACAGTCCATTGGGTTCCATCGAATCTGTTCTGCTCTGTAGAGTTGCTTTAGCTGCAATGTGTCTGTGTTTGCGCAACACTTTACCGCAGTGTCTTTTGATTAGTAGTGCTGTTTGAGAGAAGTTTGGAAGATATTACAAAAACATTGGATGCAATGTGGTGAAGGATGTTAGCTTGACTGTGTTGGTGTGTGTGTGTGTGTGTGTGTGTGTGTGTGTGTGTGTGTGTGTGTGTGTGCCATTTTGCTGTATAACAGGATCATCAGCATGGAGCAGAGTGCTGCTTTAGCAGAATTCTAGAGAAGAAGGTCATGTGCAAACATCAGTGTTTTAAGCCCTACAGAGAGAAGGGGTCCATACATTAGAGGAAATTAGAGCAGGAGAGCCCACACCAACAGAATACTCAATGTCCACTGCAGATGATCAAACAGTGCTTAAGCTCTCGTTAGAAACAAAAAAATCTTGCAGGAAACGTTTCCAGTCTGTGGAAGAAACTGTATGAATCAAAATATTGTAGGCCATCAATGGAGCCTTATCTAGATGATTGAAGATGAGAGAAGCTCAACAATTGCATTGTACCAAAGATTACTCTCTCAGGGTTCACAAAATATGGTCTTTCATCCAGCAACTACAATTAAAAAACATTAGCTTTTTAAGTCCCTTTAAAAGTAGATGATCATGACAGGCTTATGTAGTCCTGCACTAAACCAAACATGAGCATAAATAAGTTTGCTATCATTAAACTTCTCAAACTCCTTGGAATATTCAAAACGTCCTTGGGTCAGGATGGCTTGTCTGAGAGTGGAGCAATTTTTGTGTAGTTACTTATCATTATTCTGGTGAATTATAAGGTCTGGATCTTATCTCTGGGATAATTTTGTTAAGTGGAGCCAACTCTGAAGTGTGCCTTCTGCTCTGAGATGTACATTTTCTAATTGTCTTAGACTAGAAGGTCAATCTGGAGGCTTTGAAAAATTTGCAACCTAGTTTTCTGCAGGTGCCAATGGTGAATTGATGTTCACTTCGGTGTTTTGCTTGATGGTGGCCGATATATTTAGGGCTACTCTAGGTTTCTTTTCTGAAAAGCTAAATTATGTTATGTGTAGTTCAATTTCTGATGTTGTGTCTGCTTGGCTCAGTGACTGCACTGTGTCTGTAACAAATGTAGATATGTGTGCCGTCTAGCCTGGACGGGTATTGTGTGTTGGCTGTGCTAGGTGTCTCCCTCACTGCTGTTGGCTGGACATGCAAGAATTGGCTCTCACAGAAGCAAACAGACACACACACACTCACACACACACACACACACACTCATCCACTTAGCAGCTGCTGTTGTCAGCCTTCAGGGGTGATACAGCCCGTGAGCACTAATACCACATGCACATAGAAAACGCACATATCTAGCTGTATACACATATATGCGTCAACTACAGCACACATAGATTATAAACACACTATTTAACATAGTATACTCAGAACCTCTTTTCTATGAACGTGTCTCTATGCAAACAAAGACTATAACCAGCAATTTGATTCTAATCCAGAGACCGTTAGCATAGCAGAACAATTTTCTGTAGTAGTGGTAGTGTGTGTATCTACAGACAGGCACAGCGAAAATATTATCCTGTCTCATCCAGAGCGCCTTTCTATAATAAGCCCTTCTAATTGCTGATGGCAGCACATAATGAATGAAGACCTTACCAAGCAGAGAGATTAGAAGCCTGAATTCAATTACAACAGACAGGCTATCAAACTGCAGACTGTTTTTTCTTCCTCCCTCTATTCCTCCCTCATTCAATTAGTCATGGTATAGTTGGGAACCTTTGGGTCCTGAAAAATTTGCATTATGTCTCTCTAAAAACGGTACCACTCTTGCCCTTCAGTTTACCACATAGTTCAAGATATACATGAAATGTAAGACATGATACAGTAGGTCTACAGCAACTTTTCACCATTTATTATTGAAATGCTTTGTATAGCAAATTATCTCAGTTGAACAAATTTGTGTGAGAGTGTGTGTGTTACTACAGATTTGTTTCGTTATTGGTCCTACCGGTCTGTCTCATCTGCAGCGCAGTCAGTTACTCTGTCCCAGTGTAATGAGCTATGACACCAATTCTTCAGGCTGCTGATCAAGATTACGGGCCAGATTCTCTGCAGATTAAAACCTCCCTGCTTTTTATTCTTTTTTTTGCCTCTCCCTCCCTTCATCCATCCTCCTCTCTGTACTATTTCGTCTGTCCCAGATCCCTTTAAACTCTTGTTATCCCTCTCTGCTCCTTTCTATTTCATTCCGCTCCTTGCTGGCACTGAACCCACCACAGCATTGCAGTGTGAAAAATGATGCATCAACACACCAATTTTCCTTTCTACCTGCAAGGTGCTTAACTGTGATTGAATACAGGTTGGCCCCAGCTCATTACTATCAGAAAGCACTCTGCAGCTTTGTGAGGGGAGACCAAGGTTGTGTGCATGTGTGCAAGAGAGTGAGAATATAAGGAAAATAACAAGTTTCAAGCCTTTCTGAATACCCACGCGGGTATTCTATCTGAAACTAGCAATTTGGATCTACCCAAAAACTGCTGAATAGGGGGACTATCCCCTTAACAAACGCAGTTGCACATATTCTACAAGAGTGATACTATCTCTGTATTGACAAATAGCTCAACTCATGTCCAAACGGTGAAATTAAGAATGTCACTTCTGTAAATGTGTACACCATATATCATTGACTAAAAGGCCAGAATGAGACCAGTCAGATTAACACCTTCTCACAATGTGCATGACCTTACACCTGTCTCCACAGTTTGACTTAATAGCCACTACAGTCATTTATGCACTTTTGTTAATAGAGCAACAGTGATGCAGTCAACCCGAATACCTTGCAGTGAATTTAAAACCATGTGTGCAAACAACAACCCTAGATTGTATTGGTCACAGAATATTATGTTTGAATATCTTTTTTCTTTTTGCACCCGTGCTCAGCAGCTGTCAGAAATTCGGCATTAAACAGGATGTTTGTTTTGTGGTAAAGATTAATGAACAGAAGCCACTCGTTCCCTCCATGTATGTTTGTTGAGGGCCACAAGCTAGGAGCCATTTAACTCCTTTTTTCACATTGTTGCTCGCCGGTTGGTATAGGTCATAGTTTGTATTCACCCCCTAGAGCGCAGAGATTGTGGTAAATGGTTGTAAAATTACACTTTGATTTTGGCTACTCACAGATTATGGAGTAAATGTTTCACCACTATAGAAACCACAAAACAGCCATTGTAGCTTGTCCCCAATGTATGTCTCCCCTGCTAATTGGACTTATCTACTCACACCGAACCTGCTGCTACAAACACTGACTCTAGGAGTTATTGACGTACACTCACCCATGGCAAAAAGAGACAAGACAGAGTTTTGATCACTGAGGTATAACAAGAGAAGAACAGACAAAAGTGAAACAAGTACATTTCATTATAGATGCATGTACTGTATACAGCTAAAATATACTGTACAATACAAGTTCCCGTTTAAATCAATCTTTCGTGTTGTGAAAACCTATTTTTTTTTTACAGAAGACAAATTAAAAACTTTTAATTACAGAAGACAAATATAAAAAACTGTATTCTGAACAAAGATGGAATGTCCTCATTCCACACCCTTTCAGAATTCCCATTCCTTCCTCCCCGTTTCTCTATACCTTCTCTCTCCTTGGCTTGGGCTGTAAAGACCACAGGTAGAGTTCCACTAATGAAAGGTCCAAGAGCTGGTTTGAGCACATGAGGCTTACTGAATGGACACCTGATCTCCTGTAAAGTCTACTATTGATGATGATGTTCAATTAGCTCACCCCCTAACTAATTACGGATGAAAAACAAGAAAAGTAGAAAGAGGTGAAGGGCAAAAGTGGGAATGGAGTGGAGCGATGTAATGGCTTGTCACTGATGGGACCAACCTGAGAGAGGGAGACTGCTTACCCTTTAAACCACACACACTCACACACACAAATAAACACACACACACACACACACACACACACACACACACACACACACACACACACACACACACACACACACACACAAACACACACACTCACACACATATTCATACA
>JAVQJS010085110.1:0-18521 GCA_036024795.1 Galaxias rostratus | reverse complement strand
CGCCGCATTGGGATGGGGCCAGAGCAAATTACTGCATCGGACATCGCCTTCGCTAATTTATACATCTCTACAAAGTTGCTTTTAGTAACCTCAGACTGACGAAGGCGTATATCGTTAGTTTTAAATGGCAAAAGTGTTCAATTCAAGTCAGCTTCCCTCGCTTTTCTGTTTTCTTTGTTTGTTTAACCTTCCTTTAGATGTTTTGTTTTGTTTTTTATTATGTATTTACTTCACTACATCTCTCCGTCCACCAGGTGGAGAGTGAGAGCTCTGGGACCACAACAGAGAACTTCTCCATGGACCCTCAGCTGGAGCGCAAGGTGGAGACTATCCGCAACCTGGTGGACTCCTACATGGCCATCGTCAACAAGTGCATCCGGGACCTCATGCCAAAGACCATCATGCATCTAATGATCATAAACGTGAGGAGGGGCTACAAGGGACCGTTGACTTTGTTTGCAGAAGATGTTCTGTTCTCACGATGTGGAATGTTCTGTGTGTGCATAATGTCATTGAGTTACAGAAAATGTGAAATGTATTTTTAGTTTATTATGATATATAGATTATGCCAGACCTTGTGTTGCAAGATGTAAAAAAAAAATTCCACCAAACATTTTTGCTGATGGGATGCTTGCCTTAAGTCGTGATTTACAGAGTGTTAAGGGCTCAACAAAAACTTTGACGATACTCTCGGCCTCGGTTTTTAACCCTCGCTTCATTGACCCCCGCACTCGCTTCTAGGTGAAGGACTTCATCAACGCAGAGCTGCTGGCCCAGCTGTACTCGTCCGGGGATCAGAGCGCGCTGATGGACGAGTCCCAGGAGCAGGCCCAGAGGAGGGACGAAGTGCTGCGCACCCACCACGCCCTGAAGGAAGCCCTGGCCATCATCGGAGACATCTCCACCACCACCATCTCCACCCCCATGCCCCCGCCGGTTGACAACTCCTGGATGAGCTCCGGACGCAGGTGACCCGGATCGGCCCGGATCCGGCCATGGAAAATGCGCCGTCGCACACCAACAGACAGACAAATACACTCGAACAGATGCACACTGAGCCTTTTTATAGTAAGCCCCCTGGGTGTAGTGGTGTGGAAGGTATGAGTCATCCGTGATTGGAATTGTGGCCCTTGATTCTTGTAAATGAGTCAGTAAAAAGCTACCTCCTTTCCACCGTTGCAATGGCCTACACTAAATTAGCGTTTCATCTCCACGGCGGTTTTTCTTGTAAATCAACCAAATGCATTTCCTGCAGGGCCTAAGACGTAACTTTCCCATCCCTCTTTCCCAGGTCTCCTCCAACCAGCCCCACGGCCCCCAGAAGGATGTCGTCAGGCCAGCGTCCCGCTGCTCGCGGGGCCCCACCGCCCCCCAACCGCCCAGGACCCCTGGGGCCCTTCAACAACAGTGCTGACAGCCCTCAGGTGCCCAGTCGGCCTAACCGAGCACCTCCTAGCATACCCAGGTGAGCTGCACAACACAGACGCAGTGCATGCTGTGGAACACATAGCTTGTTTATGGAAATATCCCATTGTAAAGCATTTTCTGAAATACATTGTATACGTATATTTTTAATATATCTATATCTATATATATAGATCTAGATCTATATCTAGATCTCTCTCTCTCTCTCTCTCTCTCTCTCTCTCTCTCTCTCTATATATATATATATATACGTTTATTACATTTTACTATAATAACTAAAAGTTCTTACCTTTGGTCTAAGGGCATACACACTTATGATAGTTCTAGCAATAAACAGTAGCGATCCTGTCTGTTGTTGAAATAGTGATTGCACATATGCTTAGAATGTAATTCTCCCATGTTCTTCCTAACTCTTTTTTTTTCTCCCAGAAAAACCTCTCGCACTTGTCATGTTTGCCATTGCTAACAACCTCTGTTTTGATGGCTAATTCAACTCTCCTTGCTTCTCTTTTTCTCTTCCTGCCTTCTTCCCTTTCCCTCTGTGTGTTGCTCATCACACGCACACATTTTCACCCGTCTCTCCCCTCAGTCGGCGGCCACCACCTTCACCAACAAGACAAGTTCCCCCCTAATCATTCCACAGGGGGTTTCCCACCTCGTGGGGCTCAGCCAAGACCTTCACAGGTCTCACTCCATGTCCTCCCCCTTTTCCATACTAAACCCATCCCTTCTCTCTTAGCTGTGGCCCCGCTACTTCTAGTCTCTCCCCAGTGCAGACACTGACCTGATCTTTTGACCCTCACCGCCCTCGACCTCCTGCCAGGTGACAGTGTCCATGTATCTATGTACAGTACGGTGCTTGTATTGTGGTGTATCTGTATCTGCGCTTGTTGCTCTCCAGTGGTCCAGGTTGGCTCTGCAGACCCCGGCCCCAGGTCCCGCACTAGAGGCCCCCTTCCCCTCGACATTTATCTCCTTGACCTCCAACTCTTCCTCTTCCTCACTTCTCACGCCTCCCCTCACTTGCTACATATATACGACTACTATGCTCAGCGGTGGCACTGCCCTACCCATTTCAGTAATGCAGCATGGCACATAAGCTGCTTCTATCGCATGTTTGTGTGGGTACGGGTGCGGGTTTGTACGACTGTGAGTGAGTGGAGAAGGATTGTGTGGATGCGTGTCGGTGTGTGGGGAAAACTAATTTGCCTATTTGTAGGCTAAGTGGTTTTAGTATTGTATTACTCCCTGTGCAATGCCCCATCCGTGTGTGTTGTTGGCTTGATCTTCTCTCATGAAGACAAATGTTGTGTGTTAGTTTGTATATATCAATAATTGTTTGTGTGCTTGCACGTGTGCGTGTATAACTGTAAATGTGTGTGAGTGCGTGTGGATGTGTGCATGTACTGTCTGTCTGCACGTTATTTGATGTTTCAGTTGTTTTCATGGTCAAAGTTGTGGATAATAAAAATAAATCACAACCCTTTGGGGTTCTATTGATGTTGGATTTCTGTGAGTTGTTCCTGTGTTGTAGTAGCAGACAGGCACACGCATAGCCAGGCTGGGGACCACCTTCAGCATTTCTATATCAGAAATAGCCTCAATAATATGTTTAAACCGTTCATAGGTGTCTACCTGTGCTATATCACCTGTCAATTTCAAACATTGCTGCCGTAAGCTCCTGTTCACAGAGGCTGACCCCACCAGACTGCCCCCAGACTTGTCTTTTACTCCAGTACACTAAAAGACAAAGGTCCTAGAAAGTGAAAAATCTCTGAAATAATTTCCTTTCATAATTTTTTTTTGCATTAGTCTTCTTCTCAGGTTTGGAATCCAAGCATCATGATACACTTCAGCGCTTGCTTTGATAATACCTTCCATTGTCCTCCCAGTCCTGTGCCCGGTCAGCCTCTGAGTCTGAGTTTGAGCTATTTGAGTCAGTGTCAAATGCTCTGTCAGTCTGTTGTTGTGTATGTGGGCTTGTCTTATATGGAAACTATGATCTAATGTAAATAGGTATTGACAAGGAGGTACTTGTTGAATATAATGACCTCATTCAAATCTAGCGCTTTAATTGTTCTCTATGTCTGTATTATCATTCCTTTTCACTAAATTAGACTGCCTCGATGGCATTAATGAAAAGTATTGCCAAAGCTAATTGTAGACAGATAATCATATCAGTATTAACCAGAGCAACAATAGAATGGTTCCTGTAGTTCGAAAATTATATTATCAAAGTGAAGGTAATAGTGTTAAATCTGGGAATTGAATTTGTTATTTTCTGTGTATACTCCGTATCTCTTCAATAAATCTTTGCCTCATTAACTCCCCTGTCACTGCTGTTTTTCTAGAACTAATTTTATTTTCCAAAAGGAAAATAATTAACAGCCGTCAAAAAATGAAAGCCTCAGGCATACTGACGTCAGAGTCAGTAAATAAAGGTATCGTAATCAAGTACATTTTTTTGTCCAGAAGATGGTGTAATTAACCCAATAGACAGTTGGGTTTTGTAGGATTTCATGGAGGTCAGTTATTCGTTTATGTTAATAAAAAAATCATAAATGTATTGGCTTCAAATTTTCTCCGCCAAAATCCTCCAATCCAAAATTGCATTATATTTTTTTACCTGTTGTAGTTTTTTTAACAGAACGAAACTAAAACGGAAAAAAGATATAAACTGAGCATTGTATGATCTGCGCAACAGTTTTCTTACATTCGCTCTCATTGGACAGAATTTGTGATACGTAGTAACTTGTGCAGCTAGCAGGATAGCAGATAGTGCTTGAGAAGCACATCACCGAAGCCAGGTAACTGTACATGGCAACCTAGCTAGCTTGTCGTGATGTGACAATATTGACCATACAGGAATATGAACTATGACTGGATTACTTACGTAACCATAACCTGAATATATATATATATGTATATATTCATGTATATATACATTTGATACAGCACACCGAGAATGTCGATTCCAACTGGACCGGGAAGATGAAACTATTGCGAGCAACTGTGTTGGCTGTAGTTTTACTGTATTATCGGTAAGTCAGCGTAATGTATAGTATGTAACCAATTTATATTTTGATTCGACCTAATAATAAAAAAAAGGTTTGCTCATCCCTGGGTTCACAGAGTTAAACTCATCAAGCAAGCGTTAACGAACTGTTCCCAGTGTGACCTAAACCAGTTGGTGTAATAGCCAGCGAGCTAGCCACATTGTTTTGAAAGTGTGATCAACGTCAACTTGTCCGCTTGGTATGACTTTTTCAGACAACGATAGTGATACTACCTGAATTGGTTATTATTTGCAAGTATTTTTTAAATACCTAGTTATAATATTGATAGGAATAGTTGACACTGTCAATGACGGCTTCTGATGTTACCCGAAGCAATCTAGCCAGGGCTCTCTGAACCAATCGAATATGTCGGTCACCTTGTTGTTCTGATTAGCATACCACGTCATCAGTCTCACTCGGAATTATATCTGATTTGTAATTTGCTACACACCCGTTTCCCATGCATGCACTTCCCCGTAGTCCGGTCATTATGTCCAAGAACATGTCTTTTCTAAGGATCTTAAGCCCTCAACAGGATTAATGTAGTGACGTTCTGAAAATTGCATCAACCCCGGTAGTGATTGTCCCGTCAAAACACTGGGGTTTTGATGGATTATGTTACACTTGATAATGGACCTTTGGCTTAATTATAACTTAGATTGACAAAGACAGGGAATGGGGGATTTGAGTTTTAGTTGTGTTGCTTGTTGACCCCAGAACCGTTATGTAATCTGGAATTCGTTTTGTGCAATGTTAATGTGACCCACTTTTGCCATAAATCTGTCCTGGCTTTGCTGTTTAGACACAGCCTTATCTTGTTTTCTTCTACTGAACATGTATGGGTTTGCCTGTAGTTGGTATCACTCGGTTCGGATTGGTTTTTAGACCCATCTTACATTTGAACATGGCCCTGACTTCCACATGGCAAGAATGAGCTGTACCAAGTGTTACTTGATCTTTGCCCTGGAATTTTATCATGCCAGGTTTATGTTATCCGTCATGTTGCGGAGTTGCTAATATCTTGCTCAGAAGTGACACGTTGAAAAAGTGTTTAAAGGTCAGATGGAAGTTCTTCTGGAGTTGAGTTTATGTCATTGATAGTTTATTTGCATCTATAATTCCAACCTAGAACTCTTCGACTGTATTAGTTTGATTCTTTCCCCCCCTTCACTTTATTTCTTATTTGACGTATGACTGCTTTGTGCCAATATACTTAGGTACTTGGTCTCCTCAACTCTGGTTGGCCACTGTTCGAACACCTGTAGATTAGTCCACAACCACAATTATGTTTAGACTTGTTCATTGCTTATGCAATCTTAAAACCACATATACTGTAGCTCTTTAAGTGTTACTGTTGGCTTTGTGTATTGCCAGGCCTACTTGGTAGGGTGCAGGAACACCAGTGTGCAAGTGACTTAGGCTTTATAGAAACACTCAATGATGGTCTAGTCATGAAGTAGTATGCAACATAAGGACTTTGGTTTGCTTAGGAACGATAGAGGTCAGCACATCTCATGTAAGGTCTTTTCATTTTTGACTGGAATTACTTCCTGCATGACATGGGTTGCCTGCAGTCAACTTTGAGTTATATAATTTCATGATTTGCCATCACAGAATGTTAAAAGTGTTTTTTTTTTAAATAGTGTATATGGCCATATAGCGTGCACTACTATTTTGTTTGAAACAGACCTTCCCCTTGGCACAACAAATTTCTCAGAAAAGAAAGATTGAAATGTCGCTTTGCGTGTTGCTGGTCCATCTGGTCTTTCTCCCAGCATTATTCCTGATACCTGGCTCACACTTTAGACTCAAGACTCAATACGTCTTTCAAATTGAGACTCTTCACCTCCCACATAAAACACCTGGAGTCTATGTTTATTTATATGCAAAAGACCTAGCTAATGCAAGGCTAGCATCACTCCCTATTATCCCAAATGATAAGGGTTGCGGGCGATGCTCATGTCCCATGTGATGTATTATGTCTTCAATAATACTACCACAGAGAGGATCACCTGATATCACCCTGTGGCATTGTGCCTGTCCTCCAGGTCTGCTAGTGGACATGTTGAATGCACTGAGCCCCATCCCCAAGAGAGCCAGCCACAGCTGCTGCCAGCGCAGAATGCCAGCCCAGAGCTGGAACCCACGGGAGTACTGTCTCCACATCCCTCGGTAATACCCACCTGGTTCATCACGTCCCTGTATACCCTTTTCACATCACAAAGCACACACAACAAAGTACACAGTCTAAAATGCACTGGAACACACTATGCCTCACACCACTGCGCTCTCCGTGTTTTTATAAAGGTTCAGGAAACATGGGTGGCACAAGGCCTTCCTGATGAGCTGCTGGCAGAACTTGAGCCGGTTGAGGAGGAGCTTGCTACACCGACGGGATCATCGGAGCACGATGAACAACATGCCGAGGTACTGCTGGGACATGGAGTCTTGGAATATTTCTCATTGGAGAATTGATTTAGTTGTTGGATCATGACTTTGGACTGGGAATCGTTGCGTTAAGTGCGTTGAGATTTTTAATTAGACTTAGATGGTTAATATCTTCAAGGCCTGCATCGATTAAAGGCACAGCTATTTTGTGCCGCTGTCTCTTACTCAATTTCAATCGCTTACTCATCGGCAGGTTTTTGAGATGGAAGAGCCTGTAGCAGATGAGGAGCTGAACCTCCTTAGACAACTAGAACCTGAAGCGCTACCTGAACGTCCAGAAACATCTGTTCCTCAGGACCAGTATCCAGCTTTGCCCTCTGACCTTGTGCCTTTAAACCCTGCCCCTCACACGAGCACAACTACCTCTCAAGACCTTTCCTCCAGGTTAGCCAATGTCTACGTAGCCTGCTTTGCTGATGTGTACAACGATTACTTTTTATATTAGGACTGGCTTTAAAAAAACAAAAAAAAACAAAAAACACTCTTTGAAGCTATGTTTTTTGGTGATCATAACTGGTTTTCTGTGCTGTGAAGCTCCAGTGTCCCAGAGGAGGATCTAGCAGAGGTTCCTGTGGAGGACCCCGTCCACGTTGACGTGACGTCTATGGATTGCGAGGCAGAGGAGGTCAACCCGTACGACAACAGCAGGTTTGGCTGTGAAGGATTTATTTGGGGTTATTTTACGTTTACAAAAAAATTGTTTTTTTTAATATTTAACAACAATGTATCTATTTTTGTATTTGATGTTAGTCCTCCTGCTATGGAGGAAACCATATCTAATGCTCACGTTGGGAGAACCGACTCCTCGCTGGGACCACAGACTGGTTCCACCACTCCAGCCCCGAGCCAACCGAGGGGAAACACATCCCACATGCTCAAAGAGCAGGTACGGGTTACTCCACATCTGAAACCCTGTTGAAATAGCAGCAAACAGCTAGACCCATTTTGAGGAAGAACAAAAGGAATTTAAAGTTCATCAACCTATCCTTTTATGGTCAATGTTTACTAAATCAATATGTCACATTTTAAATCCCTAACCTTATTCGTTGATGGTCATTGTTGAACTTGGAGAATCACGGTTAGTTTCCTGATATTGGCTTTTTGTTGGCGTTTGGTTTTTGTCATTAGGGTCTTCTCTCTCCCAAGCCAGAGTCTGACTCCAGCAGCACAGGGAGCAAAGACCCTGAAGACATCCCCACCTTTGACGAGTGGAAGAGGAAGATGATGGAGGAGGCAGCTAAAGAAAAGAGTAAGATTGCGCTTACTTTTTTTATATATATATATATATGTATATATTATACATGTAAAAAGTCATTTTTTTATTCTCCCAGAACAAATCTGGTTTACTTTTTGCCTGGCCCCCTTTCCTCTTTGTAGTTCAGGCTACTCACACGTCTTCCAACGGGGCCTCCAATCCTGTGAAGAAGGTGCAGAAGAACTTCAACAACTATGCATCAGTGGAGTGCGGGGCCAAGATCCTGGGCTCCAACCCAGAGGCTAAGGTATTCACGCTAACGCTGGTAGAAAAACACCAAACAGAAAAATCGCTTTCTCTGGCTTCATTTCTCTCCGTATTTCCCTTTCGCTGTGGCCCTCCATATTTTCATGTTTGTAGTAATGAGAGTTTTGTGTCAAGATGGCTGTAGATTCTCTCATTGGCTGACGACATTCTCCTTCTCAGAGCACTTCTGCCATATTGATGGAGAACATGGACATGTACATGCTGAACCCCTGCAGCAATAAAATCTGGTGAGCTTTTGGAAGTCTTTTCATCACACTGTCTATCCTGCTCTTCGTAATGCTCCATCGCTACACACGGATAGTTTCCAGCTCTAACAACGCTCCCTTGTTTCCAAGTATTGTCATCCTAACTCTACTGTGTTTTTCCACATGCTCTCAGGTTCATCATTGAGCTCTGCGAGCCCATCCAAGTTAAACAGTTGGACATTGCCAACTTTGAGCTGTTTTCTTCCACCCCGAAAGACTTCCTGGTCTCCATCAGTGACAGGTGTGGCATCCATGTTGTGTTCTGCTTCCGTAACCGTCCATAAATCTACACGGTGAACGGGGGAGTTTAACTGAAATGTCAATGGGCTCCACGCTCTGTCTCCCTTTAGGTACCCGACCAACAAGTGGTTGAAGCTGGGCACTTTCCACGGTCGAGACGAACGCACCGTCCAGACCTTCCCACTGGATGAGCACCTCTATGCCAAATACGTCAAGGTGTGGCACGGCCCCCCTTTCCCACCTTCCCTCCGTAACAACTTAAATCATTATCTTTGTTTTTTGGGTAGTCTTCTGTAAACCAGGGGGTGTCACTTTGAAATCTAGGAGTGCAGTGTATGCATGTGTGCTGGCTCTTTTTTAATCAAAATCCAGCCAGCAACCACACAAGTCAGTATTGAGCACACACACACTGGGGGGCTTCACGGACAGAATGTACAGAACAGTTCAGGGTGGCTCACAGCCTAAGCCGAGTGTACAGGGAGGAACGTAAGCCTACAGTACATGTCTTAGTACTGTGTGTTTTTGTGAATGTTTTTTCTCCCCTTAATTATTTTCTCTCTCTTCTGTTCCCCCATGCATCAGATGTTCACCAAGTACATAAAGGTTAGCCCATTTCTCTCTTAGAGTTCTGTGATTGAGTGAGTGGGGTAGAGAGGGTGGCGGTTTACGAGCTCAGTACGCGGCGCTAACTCAAGAGATCTATCATCGTCTTCCTGAAACAGATAGCTCTTATAAGGTCAATTAGTAGAGGTCAGTTGACAAAAGTTAAAGTTTGGAAAAGAAAACTCATTAGCTTAGCATGTGTGCTCTTTGCATTGCCAGCTTGCCGTGTGTTTGATCTTTATGTTTATATTTTGATAGCCGTTTCATTTGTGTGCCATGCACGTCTAAATAAATGGTATTATAGGTTCAGGCTTCGTGTTGTATACCTTCTAAACGTTTATGCAACACCTATCCATGATTTGAACTGTCTAGCAAATCATTCTTAACATAATCTTTGTTTGTAACTTATTGACCAAACTCATTCAACTTGCAGCTTCTTTTGAAGATTTACCATAATTACCACTGAGTGCTCCAAGCACTGTTGCCTGTGCAGCGTGTGAATTGTGTTCTAATGCTTTCAGGTGGAGCTGCTGTCACACTTTGGCTCGGAGCATTTTTGCCCTCTCAGTCTCATAAGGTAGGCCAGTGTGCCGTCATATCTGCTGTCCCCTTTTTTGTGTGTGAGAGAGAGAGAGAGAGGTAACAGGGAGTCTGTAGAACATTGTGTCTCTTTTCATGTACATCCACCCATTACCACTCCCCTTGCATGAAGGACCACGTTTCCGATAAGAAGCAGGATTGAAAAAAAGGGCTGTCAAACTAGAACATGTTGTACTGTAACTACCAGTGCCCCCCACTAGGGGGTTGGGACAGTGGTGGGGGCGGAGAAGACTCCCACTTTTGACTGGGATCTTTGGAAGAAGTATTTGTTCCTAGTTGCATTTCTGTGTTGTATGCATACCTCCAGCTACCATCTGGTGGCCATTGGAGGTACCACAGACAGTGCTTACCCTTACACTGACCCATTACACTTACTCTTCACGAGAGGTGCTGACTTGACCTCAAGCGCGTGACTTTGCCTCGGGCTTCTCTCCGGCAGGGTGTTTGGAACCAGCATGGTGGAGGAGTACGAGGAGATCGCAGATCCCCCCGAGAGACCAGACGACCCCGACGACGACTATGGTGAGAGCCTCTTCTTCATGGTAACCAATCTCCTGTCCACACAGCCGGGCCGGACGCCCTCCAGTTTTGCTGTCATCGTTCCTGAAGTGCTTGTCCCTGCTGCTCCCCAGATTATCCCCGTGATTACGTGCCTGCCGAGGACAAGTCTTCCAACAACATCATCGGGTCAGCCAAAGGTGAGTGTCAACGGGGGCTGTGCCACTGCCTTCTGCCTCCCTAATCCTCATAGCTTGCATGGTACATCCACTGTCTGTGTGACTGAACACTTTGCCTGGCTTTTTCAGATGTCATCCTGAACATGGTCAGCAACATCGCTGTCAACGTGCTAGGGGGAACCCCAGGCCAGGAAGGTAGTGTGAAATGCGCCAAAATGCAGTCTTTCTGTCTGCCCTGCTGTGTTACCAATTCATGGTGTTAATAAAGTATTTTAGCCAAGAAATTAGGAGAATATCATTTTAAAGATGAGAATTAGGTCTTGTTCACTTCACTTCACTGATTTCATGTATAGTTACGGCTCTGCTCTTTTTTTTTTTTTTCAACAGGTAACTTTTCAGGCCGGGCCCTAAACGTGACGGAGTTGTCATCTCCAACAGAGCTCCCCACTCCCACCCCCCTCGTCCCTGAGTAAGTCACTGTCCTCATTACAGTTTTCCCGTTGGAAACTTGAAGGTAAACCACTTGGTGAAAATAGCAGGGGCTCTATAACCCTACACATTCTTACAGTTTTGTTTGATCCACGTCCTCCGTCTCAGGCTGGAAGCAGAGGGAGCTGAGCGTCCAGACGTCCCTGCGGCGGAGGAAGCCCCACCTCCTGAACCCCCCGTCCCAGAGCTCGCTGAAGCACAGCTCCCCCTGGTGGAGGAGGCGGTGGTCACACCTGTTCACGAGGAGGAAGACGGCCTGTCGACCGTTCCGACGGT
This sequence comes from Galaxias rostratus, assembly GCA_036024795.1. Lineage (NCBI taxonomy): Eukaryota > Metazoa > Chordata > Actinopteri > Galaxiiformes > Galaxiidae > Galaxias > Galaxias rostratus. Next base: position 6,940 of record JAVQJS010085110.1, on the reverse strand, counting down.
CACCCTGATGGAGGGAGAGGAGGAAGAGGAGGAGGAGCGGTTAGAAAGGGAGGAGCAGCAGCGTGACAGACAGCAGCAGAGCCCGGACTCCTGCGGGCCGTCCTCTTCCTGTTCCCCGTCCCTTCAGGAGTACCTCCACCGGCACTGCTCCGCCATGCTGGCCACTTCCAGGCTCCACCGGCCCCTAGGGAAACCTGTGGCCCCTGGCCGTGCTCTCCCGTCTGGCCACCAGCAGCAGCAGCTCTCCCCGTCGGCCTGTCCTGCTCCGGAGAGGCCCCACACCCCTTATCCCCACACTGAAAACCAGGATCAGGAGGCTGTCCCTGGGCAGAAGGAGTTGGACGTAAGTCTCCCGGTAGTCACACCCCACACAGAGGAACAGACCGACACGTGGGGAGCGGATGGCGGGTCCGAGAGCCCCCTCCTGGAGCCCAGTCAGACCTCCATCTTCCCGCCCCAGCCCAGCTCCTTGTACTCCCCCGCTGCACATCCAACCCCGGCTAAAGAGATACCCGTGGCCCCCACCAAAGACCTTTCTCAGGAGCTCCCCTCGGAGAGCCAGGATGTGAGCCATATCATGGACAGTGTCTGGCTAGCACCCACTGCGAGCTCCTCCATCCCCAGTGTCACGGTGGAGCAGGGCTGGGAACCTCCAGCCGAGCGGGAGGTGAACCTCCCAGACGCTGGTGCATTTCCTCCACCCCCTATCCTGACCGCTCCCCCCGCTGCAGAACCACAGCCAGCCCCACCCGCTGAGCCACCAGAGGCTGAGGTCAGCACCTTGGACCCAGCCCCGGAACAGGAGGCCTCGGGCAGCCCGCCGGAGGCCAAAGTGGAGGACCTGGTGTTGGTGGAGGAGCTCTTGCTGAGTTCGTCCAATGGGGGGGACAGCGCCCGGCCCTCCTCCTCTTCCTCCCAGCCCCGCTCAGATGTGCACGCCGAGCTCCACGTCCCCGCGGAGCCGACCGCCGGGAATGGGAATGCGGCGTACGGCTCCAGCCAGAAGGAGAGCGTCTTCATGAGGCTCAACAACCGCATCAAGGCCCTGGAGATGAACATGTCACTGAGCGGACGCTACCTGGAGCAGCTCAGCCAGAGGTGGGATAGGATGCCGTGAAACACACACACACACACACACACACACACACACACACACACACACACACACACACACACACACACACACACTCACTGAGTACTGTTGTCCGACATACATTTTATTTCTAAATGCCAGTGCACTGTGGCTGCAGATCTTTATATCTCCCAATGTTTCTCTCTCTCTTCTTTTTTATTCTCTCTCTCTCTCTCTCTCTCTCTCTCTCTCTCTCTCTCTCTAATCTTTTATGTACAAAAGATATAAAAAAAAAAGTAAAAAAAAAAAAATGTATCATTGACGTGATTGCTATGTTTAAGGTACCGGAAGCAAATGGAAGAAATGCAGAGGGCGTTCAACACCACCATCATCAAACTGCAGAACACTTCGAGAATAGCCGAGGAACAGGTAAGTCGTGGGTCGAAGCTCTGCGTGGCCTCCCAGCTTGTGACGGGTCAGTACAGTCGTCTCCCATTTCCCCCCCATAGGACCAGCGTCAGACCGAATCAATACAGGCCCTACAGGGCCAGCTGGAGAATGTGACTCAGCTGGTGCTCAACCTGTCTGTTCGGGTCAGCCTGCTGCAGAGTGAGGTAACCGCTCGAACCAATCAACGATCCCTTTGAAATGTCGTCCTTGGGGGTGTCGTTTTCTTTCTGACCTTTTGTTGAGATGTCGTACAAATAACCGAAATAATACAGCGCACCAAGACTAGTATAGCTAGACTACAAAGCCATCCTCTTTCTTATACTTGTGTTTATTTTTGTCTCATTCACTATCCGCCCCACATCGGTGGAGTGCTAATATGTGACCTCTCGGCTTAAAGGTGTCCGACAGGCAGAGCTACCTGCTTCTGTGCCTGGTGCTGGGTTTGCTCCTGGGCCTGCTGCTGTGTGCCAACCACTGCCGCATGTCGGCGCTACCATCCGACACTGACCCAGAGCCGCCCGACAGCTACAGCTTCTGCTGCCCTGACAGGTAGACTGCCCTCCCTCACGCTGACTGGATTTACCTGAGGAGCTTTTTTTCATTTTGGAGCTTTTTGTATGAAAAGAAATTCCTTGGAAGCGTGTCTGTTTGAATGCGCAATGCCTCCAAGGCTCCTGGAAGTGCATGTTCTAATGAAGGTTGTTTTCTCCAAGCAGGCCTTTCTCCCCCTACGATGAAACGGGTCTGAAGAGATGTGCATCCTATCCGCTCATTTACTCCGATTCACTGCAGCTACCCACCACTCAAGGCAAGGAGCGTATGGCGTGTTGTGTTCTGAGTTCTTTAAAACGCAATGGTTAAAGATTTGAGGCAGCTGAACTTCTAAACTTCCTCACAGGTCCAGAGTCCCTGTACACAGTGGAACCACAGACATTTTCACCGGCCAATCAAAAGGTGGGGCAAAGTATTTTGTAGATTTAAATTATTCAAGTAACAAGGACGCATCTTTTGGGGTTGTTGTGTTTAACTACGAGTTCATCTCAGTTTTCTTATGAATTGCCTCGCAGAGTAAGACGAAGGCCAGCCAGCAGGTGGCGACTCTGATGCCCACCTCCCTCAGTGCTCCAGAACTGGCCCACGGAGCGGCCGCGTGCAGCCGTTCCCCCCTCACCCTGGACCCCGCGTCCCTCCCGAGCGGGCCCCCTCACCCGGCCTTCCGACACCCCCCCTCGGAGGGCAGCTCCGAGGGCTCGTCCCACTCGGACGACCCCTCCTTCTGCGGCCTGGCGTCCGCCTGCACGCGCCTCTGTGACGGCCTGCCCCCCCCCAGGGGCCGGGCGGACAAGAGGGCATTCAAGCGGAGGCGTTCCAAGCCCAGCTGTGCCGTGGTGGACTTGATGCAGGCTCCACGGAGAGACCAGAGGGAGGCCATGCCCGTGCCCATCCTGCAGGACATTATGAAGGGGAACAAAAAACTGAGCTCCGGGGCTTTTGGCGTGACGGCTGTCTGAGGCCAGTTTGAGCGAGACTCGTCCCCTGCCATGGGTCATTACAAACTAAAACGGCCTGTCCAGTTCGCCCTGAAAGTGGCTCCATGTTTTTCCTTTGTGTTTGCGCCTCAGCTTTACGCTTTGCACTGGGACAATCTCTCGACAATCCTTTGTGTTGGTTGTGTTCATGGTCGCTGCTGTTTGATCCTTTCTAGTCTTTGTTTGTCATCCATGATGACCTATTTTTTCACCCAAAGATTAAACAGCCTCTCCTTTTATCCGATGTTGTTGTTGGCCTTACACACCTCCTTGAAGAATGTATTCAGTGCAAAAACACAACACGTCGACAGCCTTTCTAAAGGCTTGTCAAGATCAATAGAAGCCTGTATGATCGTGCACAACAGGGTTTCAGAAACAGACCACAAGGGCTGATCTTGATGAAATTATCCCCCAAAAAAGTGTTTGTGGTTTACTAGTTCCAAGAGCTAACTCCTCTCCTCTCCTTCCTTGGTCTGTTGTCATTCATTTAATTTGCTGCTGTTCTTAGCATGATGCCACCCACTGGCACCACCAATGTTTTCTGGAACTAATGCACGTATTGTATATCTTGATGGTTGACCAGAAGACCTTCATTTGATCAGAATTACACCAACATTGTTATTAAAGGTAAGGATCCGCAGGTTTGGTTATCTCTGATTTCTGTAGCCCAAGTTGGCAACCTTTCTTTTAGGCTAGTGCTCCCGTGGGATATTGACTAGAGGGCTACATTCGAATAGTCCGAAAGCCTTCCTTTGTCACCACAAAATAAATTCAACTGACGTGTTTAAAAAGTGTCTGTACTTTTTCCATCAATTGTAAATACACACCAACAACAGAATCAGGTATTTTAAATGTGACTAGCCTCTCTGGAGACCTATCAGTCAAGCCGCCATGATTGTGAAGAGTAAAGAACAATCACAAAAATAAATGGTGTTATGGTTTGAAGTCTGTCTGTAGGTTCCCAATGCCTACTACGGAATTCAATGTAATCATAATTAAATCTATATCGGGCATTGTATTGAAAACCATGTCTCAATTCAAACAAATTGAACTGTCTAAAGCTAACAAATACACTTGCCTTATTACCATGCAAACCCTATAAGGGTCAACACAGCAACCTAATTTAACTAATTGCTTTGTCCCAAGGGACGTACAGATGTAGTCCTTTAAACTACAGTAGGCAAATCAATTTCAAATCATTACTACCACAAATAACCAGTGTAGAGCACTTCAGCTTAGTCTCCTTGTCATTTCTATGAAGCTGTTCCCAATTTTATTTATTTTCTCAACCAGTGAAATCAGTAAAAGATTCAGGCCCACATCACAACTGGAAAGCTAAATATTTCAGTGAAGCTATGCTACTACATAGATGCCCCTACTTCAATCCCAAGTACTTTATTCTGCATAGACTCAAGATGGATTACTCAAACTGTAAGACGGCTGTCACAATATCTTTCAAGTATAGTTTTCCCTTAGACCTACAAGGATAATGTATTCAATTCATGAGCATGTCTTGTACAGCTATTCTGTTTCATGACTAGAACTTACTTGGCGGACGGAGGCTCTTGCAAGCAGAGGAACACTGTAGTAGCAAGAGATTGTGAGATTGCATAGCCTGGTGAACATGAAGGACCAGGAGATCAAGGTCAGCACTGTGATAAACGAGAAGATGAAAGGGGGAGAAGAATTGATGTGTGCCTGCATAGTGGGAAATGATGCGCAATAGACATTTCTATGATGCATAGATACATTTCTCCATCTAGACTATGACTCGCACCATTCAAAACCAAGTTGAAGCTGATAGCTCCTTCACCAAGGTGGTTGATGTCCATGTGCCAACAGTGGGAGACGTGCCTCAATCCTAGTGTAACCGTAATGAATCTAATCCGATATACTTCAGGCACGTGCACTGTTATAAAGGAACAAGGAGGGAGTCGGGTCAAGGTGAACCAACGAGGTCAACCAATGGAAAAAGTGCGCTCATTATCAGTGGAGGGTTGGCGAAGAGCAGTGAGAGTGACTCAGACCTCCATCCTAGAGGAAACACAGGGGTTTTGTTCTGTAACAATGGGTTTTACTCAGCTTTACTAAGTAAGCTTTACCCAACAAGGTAGACTTGAAGTTTGGTCAGGTCTGAAACATGAACATCAAACATACGTATGTTTTTGTTTCATAACAATCCATGTCTCTGATAAAAGATTGGGTTTGAATCATGTCTTGAATTGTTATATGTTTAGTTGATTGCTGCCAAAATTACTATAAAGATGTCAAAATATGTGCTCTACTTTTCTGACAACATATAGTGTCCCCAGTGGAATAGAGAGAAGGGATGGAAGTAAATTAGATGGCAGAACATTAGTTACAGCTCCATAATCAATTGTCATGAAAAAATCTTGGTTAATTGATTTGCGATGACAGGATGCATTTGTATTGGTTGGCCACTGTTGTTTTCCCTGTATAACATAAGAAATAGTGAGTTTATATGATTTCCTTTTTTGTTTGTTTGTTCAATGAGCTTCAAAGAAATTGGTCAGTGGAGCGTTTCACCAGCATGTCACAGTCTCATTTATAATAGTCAGGCTATGTACTTTCATTGTAGAATATTTGCATAGACAGACTCTTTCAGTCACAAAGCCGTACATCAATTTGTGCACTTTCCTACTGGGGAACAAAATCATTCCACAGCCACAGAGTCCAGACCTTAACCTCATTGAGAATCTTTAGGATGTGCTGGAGAGGGCTTTGCGCAGCGGTCAGACTCCACCATCATCAATGCACGAACTCTATGAAAAATGAATGCAACACTGGATGGAAATAAATCTTGTGACATTGCAGATGTTTTTCGAATTAATGCCACAGCGAATGTGTGCCGTGATCAAATCTAAAGGGCCAACAAAATGTTAGGATGTGTGACCTTTTGTTTTGGGGGCGACTGTTTTTTTTGCCAGGCAGTGTAGATCCACATAGTAAAACAAACTAAAACAGTACGCAAGGAAGCTAAGAATAGGAATAGATTCTGTTTTCCTTATGTAGACTCGTTATGCAACCCCTGAAGGTGTGTAAAAATATGATATTTTGACTCTAGTTCACTGATTTCCTCAAATGATTCGAATTATGTATAGCCACTGCTGACAGCATGGTGTTTTATTCCAGTAGAGGGCGGTCTGGTCCTGTGATGGAATATTTGAATCCCATAATAGGTTCCAGTTGATAAAAAACTAAAAAGTGTGAGTTCAATATTGCGCCCCTTTTTTCTCACAGATTAAAATACAACCAACAAGTAGAATAACTGGCGAAATGGTGGTAGACAATTTTAGCTCTCAATTTAATATTTGTATTAAAAAAAAACATTATGCTGTTATGTTGATTAATTACTGGCACAGATTTTGAAATGCCTCCATATTTCAATTCTGACTGGAATTGCAGACCCACAGACTGAATGTTCAGTGGTACCGTCTGAATCAAATTCAACATGTACGGCAATATACAGTTCTTAAAAGTGGATTAATTGCTCTTTTATTTCTAGCCCCTCTGTATTTGGTCGGTTGCAGTGTGGTGATGGGTGGTGGTTGAAAAATTAGGTTAAAACCTCTTTATTCATCTGAACCGTTTGGGTAGCAGAATCCTTTCAGAGATAAGCGTCTCTGATGGTCTTTTTCCCCTTTCATTCACTCAATGGACTTCCGAGGTTTTCTCTCTCTCTCTCTCTCTCTTTCTCTCTCTCTCTCTTTCTCTCTCTCTCTCTCTCTCTCTCGCTCTCTCTCTCTCTGTCTGTCTCTCTCTCTTTCTCTCTCTCTCTCTCTCTCTCTCTCTCTCTCTCTCTCTCTCTCTCTCTCTCTCTCTCTCTCTCACTACTTGGTCCTCTAGCGCACAAACACACACACCAAAC